>JBAMBL010000994.1:0-11344 GCA_037043405.1 Drosophila subquinaria | reverse complement strand
ATAAACTAATAACTAATAAAAAATATCAGAGTTGGCAAACAAAACTAATGAGTCGGAAAATATCGAAACAGTTCAAACTTTTTCGATTAAAAATATTTTTAACTCGTTTTTTTAAATTTTTATAATAAAAATTTAAAATAAAACATGCTTTTAAAATTGAAATTTTTAAAATAATTCATAAATACAAATTTTTTTAAATTTTTATTATAAATTATTTTTAAAAACCCGAAATTAGCCCTAATAAATGAAACGGTTACAAAACGGTTTTTTCGGTTTACAGAGTTTCGGTTTAAAGGTTTCGGTCAGGTGAACATTTTTTGTTTCGGTTCCGGTTTCTGTTACGGTTTCAAATTTCAATCGGTCTTTACCGGTTAAAGGTTACGGTTTCGGTTAGGGTTTTAATCCCTGGTTATATTAATAAAATTATTAAATATAATAATGATTAAATTTGAGTTAAACTTTACTACTCAACTAATAATCATTATTCTTGAGCAAAAAAAGTAAAACTTGAGGAATAATCATTATTTCTTTTTTATTAATAGTGAAAATGCATAAACGAGCCACAAATATGAATATTTGTATATTTCTCGCTGTCTTAAGGTTATTTTAAGTGAGTGATTTTTTGATTTAAAAAAAATAAACAAATATTCATTTGTTTATATCAGGGGTGGGCGGCCTGTACTCTCGGAGTTAAGCAGCTACTCTCATACTTATTCGGCGCCGTGATGTCGCACACAAGCAGCTCGAGTCGAGGCGTCATAAATCAATTAGACACGGTCAGCTCGCGAACAAGCTAGCAACAACAACGCACACAGGCAGCTCGAGTCGAGGCATTAGCAACAACAACGCACACAGGCAGCTCGAGTCGAGTCGAGGCATTTTTGACACTTAAAATTTATGACCGTCAATAAAACAACAACAACATTGCAAAGGCGCAGTGTGTGCGCGCTACGCGCCGCGCCGAAGACCTTTTTTTTTGCTCGCACATTATTTGGGTGATCGACAAAGTAGGTAGACGCGAAAAAGGTTGTTGTTGTAGTTGTTGTTGTAGTGCTCCCGAGGTCAAATTTTGCGCCCACCCCTGGTTTATATGAATGATTTTCCCATTCCATGCAGATATTTTTAAACTCTTTAAATAAAACAGCAAATAGTTGATTAAAGTTGAAAGTTTACACATTTATTATACACGCATTACACATATAGTTTTTGTAATAGTAAATGGAGTATATTCATCTCTCTCTCTTCTGGCTTAAACACTCATGACAACTATTTATTTATGGCTGACTTTTTTGCGATTCTACATAGCTTTTTACAATCAATTTTTAGACCAGTTTCCATCTTGGCCATTGGCTTTCCACGGCTCGAATTCATTTCGGTTATTTTTTTGGTTTGTTTAAGTTTTAATGCTGGACAAAAAAATACATCTAAATATTTTTTACTATTAAATTCATAGACAAATTATTAAAGTTTGCAACATCTTTTTTTAAATTTGCAATTTTACAATTATGTTTTGTATTTTAAAGAGACAATTGGACAATGCCAAAATGTTAGTATTATATTTGTATTTACTTTTAAATTCCATTGTGCTGCAATAGTTTTGATATACATACATACAATTTCACAATTATAATAATGTAGCGGAAAGTTTCGTCAAAAAATTGAAATGTTTATGTACCTACGGATATTAATTGTGACATTGATAATTTTTAAAATTGTTGTGCAGGACATTTCAAAATCTGATACAGACGGTCCATGTTATCAACATGAATGTCTTTATTTATATTTGATTTATTCATAATTTTAGATACCAATAATTCTGTAAATCGTATGTAAAAACTAATGTTAAACACTCTCGAGTCCCCCGATTGGAGGTAACATATACATACATACATATACTTGTATTGTGTGGTAGCTCTAGTTAATTTTCGAAATGGTCCCGACTAATGTAAGAAACCTATAATAAGTGCCAATCATTTGCTGTGCACATGGTTTCTGCAACAAAAATAATTTGTTTGCCCTCCTCCAAAAATTAGCAAATTACTTAAAAACTACATAATGCAAATTGAATTTGAATAATACATATAAATATATATTTTTTTTTTCATTTTTTATAGTTTCATTGATGAACATTGAATATTGAATAATCAATTTGAACAATACGAATATTAATGATTTTAAAATGCAATTTAAATAGCATTATTTATATATATATTATTTAATGTAATAAATAATATTCGGCAAACAATTGCCAAACATTCTAAAAATCAGTACAATTTATTCATATCTCATATTGGATTATAATTTAAATTTAAGAATTACATAAAATTATTGCTTTTGATTTGGTTTGCATTTAATTATATAATAATTAACTTTTCAAGCCCTGTAAATAATTTGCTGACTGCACTTAAGACTGCATATTAAAATGATTGGTGATGTTTTAATTTTAATAAAAAATAAAAGACGAAGAAGTTTTAAGAAAAGAAAACACAGTGGTAAAATAAATTAAAAATATACATTATATATTTGATGAATAAAGTTGAAATATATACAAATTTTTCGGTACTAAATTTTAAAATAACTTAATTATAAGTAAAATAATGATACAATATATTTACAATATAGTATTCGTAATACAACTATGAGTTATGAGTCTATTTGTAGCTTGTACGTTTCAAAACTTAGGCAAATCATTTTAGGGAGCTTCACATTTTATGGTCTAAGTCAGCGGTGGGCACGCAGTGGCTCCGGGAGCAGCGGCTGCTCCCAGCTTAGGTAGACTCTAATGTTGATGTTGTTGTAGTGCTCCCGAGTTCAGATTTCGTGCCCACCGCTGGTCTAAGTAAATAATAATCCTTTGGATTTTCTATGCACCGAATTTGGGGTAACCAAAAATTTAAATTGGATTGAAATTGAACCCCTTCCTTTGACCATGCTCAGTCGTTGTGGACTCCTTAGAGCACGTGCAGATTCTCGCAGCTCTTCGATTTGGAATCGCGCGTCCAGACACGTCCGAGCAGCCCCTTGACCTTCAGGCTGGTGGAGGTGCGAGAGCCGCGATATTTACGTGGACTGCAGTTGAAAGGAGGAAAAGAGGAAAGAAAGAAAGCGTGTATTATAATTAACTGCAGGATGTGGAAGGATGTTGAGTGTCGGAGTCTTACCTGCTGTGCGCGCTGCCTGGCGGTGTGCCCGCCCCATCCCCCAGTGCATTTCCAAGCGGACCCAGCGGCGTGTTGGCATTGAGGCAGCCGGCGCTGAGCGGGGAGCAGGCACGACGCTTCGACTTGCGAATGGAACGCTTGCGAAATAGATCTCTGCAAAAAAAAGGGCAAAACAAGAGAGAGAGAGTTACAAAATTGCACTGAGATTTTTTTTGACAGCAAAGTTCACCCAGGCAAATAAGTATTGTGGATGCAGTTATTCAAAAACTATACTTTTATTACAAAGGATTTGATGCAGATTTCTTATAATAATCTTATCATTTAATCTTATCATTTATCCGTTTGAATGACACAAAAATTTCTTTAACCCATTAAGTACCCATGGAAAATTTGGAACTTTTGTAAAAGTGTTTTTTTTCAATTTTTTCCTTGATTTTTCACAACAAATTTTTTAATAGAAAAAAATTCTTCCAACAATTCTAAAACAAAATTTTTTAAAATATTTTTGTAAGTATTTTTTATAATTTTTGGAGATCCTAAAAATTACTATTTTCCTCATTTTCTTATAAAAAGAGCCATTTGAGCAATTTTCAAAAAATCATAAAAAATACTAAGAAAAATATGTTTGTAAATTTTTTTTTCAGTCACTTTTAGAATTGTTTGAAACAATTTTTTGCATTAAAATATTTTTTGTCACAAATCGCGGAAAAAAGTAGAAAAAAAGCACTTTTACAAAAATTCAAAATTTTCCATGGGAACTTATTAGGTTAAAGCAATTTTTGTGTCATTCAAACCGAAATTAAAAGTATATTTTCTGTTGCATAACCTCATCCACATATACTTATTTCACTGGGTGTAATTACTTACCTGGATTTCTCGGGATTTTCCAGCTTGAGGCGTATCTGGGATAAGAGACCCACGAGCAGCTCGTCAACATTGTGATTGATGCCCACCGAAGTCTCAATGAATTTGCAATCATATGCTGTGGCCATGGCCTTGCCCTCTGCAAAAAACAATATAAGAACAAGTTGCGAATTTTAGTGTCAGTTTAGTGAATCTCGGTTAGGCGACAAGTTAATCAAATCAAATTGCGTCGCTTAGTTAAACTCTTAGGTGGTGGGTAATAAAAGCACAAAACTTGGACAGTTTATATCTTAACACGTTGCCCATTAACCTATGTACATATATATCCCCTCTCCCTCTCCCTGTTCTCACATATACTTATTCCCTACTTATCCCTGCCTGTCTTTCCTGTGTGTTCTGCAGATTTTGACACGTTTCCTGCGCCTGCTGTCGTTAAATCTGAAGCTATGAGCACAATAAGTATCCAAGTATATGTGTGTGTGTGTGTTTTTGTAGGCACTGTTCGTTTTTATGACAACCACACACACACACATATATAGACATTTTTATTAACGTTGTGCGAAAAAAGTTGTCGTCATTTTATTAGATTTTGATAGGATGTTCTCATCTCTCCTAAACTCTCTAACAGCTTATTATGGCCCTTTTTATTAAACTTCTTTAAAGCTTGAACAGCAAGTTATTTGCTAATTTTCACCCGTTATCCTTTCCCGGGTTTAAGCTTAACAAAAGTCAGCTGGATGCCTTGTGCGTCCGTCGTTTAATTAAAAGCAAACAAAACACATAAACAATGCCAACTACTTGGCAGCCAAAAGGCCAAACTGCAAACTGCATTTTAAGAGCTTGAATAAATATAAGATATATGTATATAGTATATGCAAGAGTCGTTATTGTTTGATAAAAATTAAATTAATTAAATTAAACCTAATAAATCTAAAGTTTTCTTGTTATTATTGCAACTTAATTTCGCATTTTTAATTATTTTATTTATTCTTTAAACCAGGGACCGTAATGATTATAATTTTTAAAATATAAATTATTAAATAAAAGTTATTTGTTGATTTTTATCAAAAAAATTAAATGAAAACTCGTATTTTTCTATATAAAAAAAAAAATTTTAAAATAATAATTAAATTTAAATTTTTATCTTAAAATTATTATTCAACTCTTATTTTCAATTTATATTTTAGCAAATGATATAAAAGTTATTCAATTCTTATTATTAATATTGAAAGTAAAAATTAATTCTTCAATTTTTATTACAAAAATTTGAAAGAAAAATTATTTTTAAATTTGTATTATAAAAGTGGAAAATAAGAATTATTCTTAAATTTTAAGAATAAAAGTTGAAAAATAAAAATTGACTGTAACAGGCATGCCACAGAAATCTCTTTCACTTGACTTTCACGTCAATTTCATTTCTCCGTGCCACAGTCCAATCACCTGAACAATTTTAAGTGAAACGAAATCATCGCTCAATTCACTGGCGTCCGATGCCATGAGAATAATGTCACATTTTTTGTCCGAAATTTTAAATTTAGAGTTGTCGAGAAACTTTTATTGTTTGCCGCG
The DNA here is from genome assembly GCA_037043405.1 of Drosophila subquinaria. Taxonomy (NCBI): domain Eukaryota; kingdom Metazoa; phylum Arthropoda; class Insecta; order Diptera; family Drosophilidae; genus Drosophila; species Drosophila subquinaria. The sequence goes on along the minus strand of JBAMBL010000994.1, from coordinate 5,750 downwards.
CCAATACCTTTTAAACTTTTTTAAGCTATACAATATCAATTATTATATAAAGAAATTGAATTGTATAAATTAAATAAGAATAAAAATGAAAATTTGATATTCTGCAATGATAAACTTTAAAAAGTTGCTAAACAAACCCTTGGGAAATTTAATCTGAGAAGGGGCCAACCCTAGCAGCCTAGTTCGAAAAGGTTGGTGAGCATGCTAAAAAACCTAAATCACACGAATTTCTGTGGCACGGAGAAATTTTCGAAGTGGAATTGCTTTTCTCTGAAATCGCTTTCACTAGTGATTTCTGTGGCATGCCTGTAAATGTTTTTTGAATTGTAAGGCGTAAAAAATTGACAAATAACTTTTATTTGCAATTGCTAAAATAAAAATTAAAAACTAACTTTTAATCTTTAATTTTTAAATAAAAATTGAAAATAAAAGTTTATCCCGTTTCTCAGAACTCTTATTTGCAGTTCCTGCTTAAAACCATATGCAAGTATAAAAACAATATGAAAAAATTAAAAATAAAATATTTGTGTTATTTTGTCAATAAAAACAAATACATGACAAACTGTGTAAACTTGAATTTTTACACAATTTACTTGCATTTTGTATTATTTTTTTTATCAATTATAAATTCCGCTGGGTTTGCTGAAGTCTGTGTTTGGGCCCATACAGTTCTATAAATATTTGATGAAATTTGGGGCTGCCTCTTTGCATTGACAACAATAGAAATGAGCTTATTTAAACTTAAGCCGCAGGAATGAAATGTAATCAATTTTGCGCTTAAACAATTTCCCAGCATTAAGCGGGGACCAATGTACTTATTGGCCCTTCTCCTCTCTCCTTCTGTCTCCCTCTCTCTCTACCCAATCTCTTTTACCCGGTGTCCGTTTGCCTTTGTCATCTGACCCAAATACGCAGCTTTCTTTTGTTGAGGCCGACACTTCCGTAAGCGACCATTAAAGACAAATGTAATTTGTAAAAATATTGAATATCTTAGATGAAAGAAAGCCATGCCCGCTGGCTAGAGTATAAAAAGATATAAAGATGATGCTGACGGTGTACAAATTTGTTGGCCATTTAAATTCACATCAAAACAACTTGTTAAAGTAGAACTTGAAGTACTCTATATAAATTACTGGTTTTTGTGGGTCCTTAATGTAGTTTTATATGAACTATGGCTGTAAATTATTCTAGGTAATCCAATAGAATTATTTTTTTATTCTTTAAAAGTAGCTATTTTAATTTTAAACAGGAACCGCAAATAATGTTAATTACATTTTTTTCACATCAAAAAATCAGTATACAAAAAAATAATGATATTGATTAAATTTGAGCGAAAAAATAAAACTTACAAATAATCATTATTTATGATTTTTATCTTTTTTTTCGCTCAAAATAAAACTCACTTTAAATTCATGGCTTTTGTGTAAGATTTTCAACCCTTTAAAAGAAACCCAGGGGACCCATAGAACACAAAAACAAATCTTTAAAATGATTACGAAAACTTTTTTTAAAGTGAGTTTTATTTTGAGCGAAAAACCAAAAATCACAAATAATGATTACTTGTGAGTTTTATATTTTCGCTCATGATCAATCTATATCATTGAAGAAAATTCTTAAAAATCTTTTAATAACCATTACTATGTAATTTTTATAATATCACTCACAATAATTACAGTTCCTGATTTTAAGTGTTTTTTTTTTCCCAAGGTTGAAGTTGCTTTATAAATTTTTGACTTTGGAATAAAATCTTCCAAAAGGTTAATAAATTTATGCCGTTGAAAAAACGTTAGTTTTAGAATTGGTCATAAATGTAGTTCTGTATGCACAATGTTTGTAATTTACTCTAGAAAATCCAAAATTTTTTTTTTTATTTTTAAAAAAATTTATCATTTAATTTTTTAGTGTTTTTTTTAAGTTTTTTTAAGGTTGAAGTTGCTTTATAAATTGTTTACTTTAGAAAAAAGTCACCCTAAATTTATCCCGTTGAAAAAACGTTAGTTTTACAAACGCGTATTTTAATTTTATGTAATTTTTTTATTTTATAAAATAACCGAGTAAAAATAAAGTCCCTGTGTTGGGTAAGTTAAGTGGATGTACTTGAAGATACATAAAAGGCAACGAGCGGACAGCGGATAAGGATAAGGCGGTTGACCTTCAACCGCTTCGCGTTTAACGATGGCTTCATCTATGTGTGTATATATGTATATATTTATTTATATACACATATAAAGCCTTACATTTATGGTATATATAGCCATAATAATTGTGTGTGTTTGTGTGTGTGCTGGACGTGCCGATAATCAACTTCCGCTTGATCAACTTTTATTGAAAAACCAAAATTAAAGCGACTGCAGCTGTCGATGTCGATGTCGCTTTTGTGCTGTCCTTTGCAGACAGACACACACACATCTAACAATATAACCACACACACACGCAAACACAAACTAATTCATAGCTATTTTTACAGAGTTTAAAAAAGAAAATAAACAAATAAGAGAGAGAGAGAGAGAGACAAATCCAATCGAGCGCACTTTGAGGTGTTAATGAAAATTTCTGAAATCGTTTAGTGATGTGCATGTTATTTATTTATTTACCTTCGGACGTAACGAGTCGACTTCTGGCCAGGTCCGCTTTGTTCGACACGAGTATGATGGCTTTCTGGGCGATGTTCTGATTGGTCCACAGCACCTGAAGCACCTGCTCGGCAATGCTGAAGCTGCTGCGGTCGGCGGCCGAGTAAATGACGCAGTAACCATGTGGATCATAGTTGGTCAGGCATTCATCCGGCTGTGAAAGCAAATAAAAATAATAATGACACAAAAGCAAGAAAATACACTGACATTGAGTGAGGTTTCAAGAGAGGTGCCTGAGTAGAGAGCTAAGCTCTCTGTGTGTGTTTGTGTGTGTGTGTATCTGTGTGTTGATTGTGCATGTTAATGGCATTATGAAATGTCACAGATAAAGTATCTTTCAGGTTCAACGGTTGGAATCCTGAGTGCCGGTTGCTTGAATTGACATTTTGCGTATTCTGATTCAAATAATTGCTGTTCTCGATGCATTTCTAAGACAAAAATACTTATTTATATTTTAGACATATTTGATTTGTTGTTTAAAAGATGCGTCGAGAATTGAAAATTTAAATAAGAGAAAATATCTTGCTTGAAAAATTATGGTTTTTGTATTTAAAGCTCTCTTATTTAACAGAAAAGAAGTTATTTAAAGCCATTATTTACTAATTACTAATCAATTAGATTATTTTTGGAAATAATCGAAGTGACTATATAATTCACTGTTGAAAAATTTGTGATTATATTATTATTACGATTACAAAAGATCAGAAATAATCTAAAATTATTACAATTATTCAAAAATAATCAGAAAAAATCAAAAATAAATAAAAAAATAACTTTCTGATTATTTCGGATTATTTTTGATTTTTTCCGATTATTTTGGCTGCTTTTATTATGAAAATTTAAAATAATTTGATTTTTACTAAAAAGTCATAAATAATCAGAAATAATCAAAAATAATAAGAAATAATCAGAAAAAAATCAAAACAATTCCGAATATTCAAAAATATTATTTTAAACTATTTTTGATTTTTTCTGATTATTTTTGAATAATTGTAATAATTTCAGATTATTTTTAATTTTTTGCAATCGTAATCATTAAATAATTGGGCAAAACCGAAAATAATCGTAATTTAATCATTAGATCGACTTTTGAACAAAAATAATCTAATTACTAATGATTATGATTACTAATCAATATTTTACAGGTATATTTTAGACATATTTGATTTGTTGTTTAAAAAATCCGTCGAGAACTAACAATTTAAATAAGAAAAAATATTTATGTTTATATTTATGGTTCTCTTATTTAGCAAAATATATTGTTACTAAGACCATTATTCTTAATTTTAAAAGTATATCCATTTTTTATCATGTACCTACCGTCATTTCAGTGTATCCATGATCTATGAATATCAGTTCAGATTCCTCACCGCTGAGTAATACTGATACGGCCTTTTCGCCAGATTCATCATCTGTTGTCATCATACAAAAAAAATGAACAAATTGATTAATATAAGTTTCAATAACATTGATAGTAATTTAAATATGTATATAAGTATTACGCAATAAAATTAATTAAAAATATTGTTAAGCTACAAATGAAAGGTGCAAAAAACGTGAGCTCATTCAGATATATAGTAATTATATACATTTACAATATTTACGAGTATTTACAATTGACATTGGATTGGGTTCTGAGTGTTTGTGTGTGTGTGTGTGTGTCTGTTGAGAGTTTACTTTACGTGCAATTCGGAATTACATACTGGGAATCTATTATCATATAAGTACACTTGACAAGGGGCTGGCACGAAGAGGGGGGAGGGGGAGGTGTACAAAACATCACTGAAATCTTGATGGTTTTAATGAAATCCCCAATTGGCGCCCAAAGGTATGCAATGAATCGTCAATGTCGCTGTCTGACTGCGTGTGTGTGTGTGCGTGTGTGTGTGTCTGTGAGTGTTTCAAGCATACCTGTTAAATCTCGATTAGAATTACTAATCAATTAGATTATTTATTTGAAATAATCGTAATGATTATATAATTCACTGTTGAAAAATTTGTGATAATCTAATGATTACGATTAGAAAAAATCAAAAAAAAATCTAGAATTATTACGATTATTCAAAAAAATCAGAAAAAATCAAAAAAAATCAAAAATAATCGTTTTGGGGTATTTCGGATTATTTTTGATTTTTTCTGATTTTTTCTGATTTTTAGATTTTTTACGATTATTTAGTAAAAAACCAAATTATTTTCACAATCAAAGTAGCCAAAGCTTTTGATTATAGTTGCTTTGTGCTGGTTATATAAAGCCCTCCTGAGGAATACATTTGAGCATTCGTATTTGACCTGTTAAAGTGTGAAGTGGCCTTTTGTAAAAACTGAATTTATTGTAGTGCATTTCCAGATCAAACTCGATCGAGTCTTCCACATAGTTCTCATGAATGAAACTGCAATAAGTTGGCATTACTTGTACTTGTATAATCAATAACATAAACTTACTGTAGATGTTCATAGTCGGCAATCGCAACTACTAGGATATCCATGTTTATCGATTGTATACAGCAATAAATGTGGACCTCTTGAGCGCTCCGCTTAGCTCTCCAATATTCTGCAAGCAATTATTTTCTTGACTCTTTTGATTATAAACAAAAACAAAGTTGAATGCTATACTTATTGCGGTTTCATTCACGAAGAACTTATGACGGGGGGAATCGAACCGCAGTTTGATCTGGAAATGCAACTACAATAAATTCAGTTATTTACAAAAGGCCACTTCACACTTGTAGCAGGTCAAATACGAATGCTCAAATGTATTCCTCAGTGTAGCGGCTTTATATAACCAGCACAAAGCAACTATAATCAAAAGCTTTGGCTACTTTGATTGTGAAAATAATTTGGTTTTTTACTAAATAATCGTAAAAAATCTAAAAATCAGAAAAAATCAGAAAAAATCAAAAATAATCCGAAATACCCCAAAACGATTATTTTTGATTTTTTTTGATTTTTTCTGATTTTTTTGAATAATCGTAATAATTCTAGATTTTTTTTTGATTTTTTCTAATCGTAATCATTAGATTATCACAAATTTTTCAACAGTGAATTATATAATCATTACGATTATTTCAAATAAATAATCTAATTGATTAGTAATTCTAATCGAGATTTAACAGGTAT
>JBAMBL010000992.1:0-126566 GCA_037043405.1 Drosophila subquinaria | reverse complement strand
TAAGTTAAGTTGATACCTTTCGATCGGTATATAACTCGACCTGATCGGACAGTCATAGCAAATTTTCCATTCTTCCTGTGTATATATGCTAGTCGCTTTCGCACACTTCGTGCTGCTTTCGTCACTAGCGCGGACTGCCGTCCGCAGTGATGTAATAAAATTATAAATAGGAATAAACTTACACTGCGCTGGAGACTGTAGTAAATAGTTAGGGGGAGACTGAGGCCAATGAGAGAGGGACACACATACAATCCAACTATCAGCATTGGAGTGCTGTAGTAAGTCAATGATAATCCATGGGAGTCCATGACAGTTGCGACAACTACTGGAAGTGCCAGTCCGAGTCCAAATGAAATGAATTGGATTATTATAACAAGGATAAACCAACGGATGACGTGACAAATTGAAACTTTAGATACAGCTGCCATTCGCCAGATTGAAAAGTAAACCAGAATTAGAGCAGCTCCAGCAACACCAAAGTTCAAGTATTTCCCAGTCTCCTCTGAATAGTGGAAGAAGTAGAGACCCAGGAAATCGAAGAATACAGCGTGTCCGACCTTATGTGCCTACCAATTGATTTATAAAACTAATTAGTACAATTATAACTGGGATAATGTTAAGTTTCTACCTCAGTATCACGCAACTCAGTTGCATTGGCCAAGCCCCGAACCAGGCTAAGAACATTATTACCGGTATTCTGCAGGGATTCACGAGGAATGACATCGATGGTGTCGTACTTGGTGTGATACACAAAGCCATTAATGCACTGGGCCATGTCCAGACCTACAGTTTATTATGTTTAGAAATATTTTCTGAAGTTCAGTAGATTAATACCTGTTAAATTTCGATTAGAATTATTAAAAAATTAGATTATTTTTGGAAATAATCGTAGTGACTATATAATTCACTGTTGAAAAATTTGTGATTATATAATGATTACGATTACAAAAAAATCAAAAATAATCTAAAATTATTACAATTATTAAAAAATAATCAGAAAAAAACAAAAATAATCAAAAATAATCTTTCTAATTATTTTTGGTTTTTTCTGACTATTTTGACTACTTTGATTGTGAAAATTTTAAATAATTCTAATTTTCTAAAATAATCAGAATAAATTAGAAAAAAATCAAAAATAATCCGAATACTCATAAAGATTATTTTTTCTAATTATTTTTGAATAATTGTAATAATTTTAGATTATTTTTGATTTTTTTGTAATTGTAATCATAAAATAATTGGGCAAAACCAAAAATAATCGTAATTTAATCATTGGTTCGACTTTTAAACAAAAATAATCTAATTACTAATGATTATGATTACTAATTATTATTTAACAGGTATGAGTAGATCATTATTAAATACCTGGAATCTTGGCATACGTCTTAAACTGTCGAAAGTCTGTATCCGAGGGTATTAGGCCCGCTTGAAACAATTCCTCGGCCATGGTTGTGGCAAAAGGATGCTTGATGTACTTTTTGTAGTACTATTAAGTTGATTTAATGTAGAGATTTCGATTATTTCTGTCTGATTACTTACGGCAGCCAGCCATGGGTGATTGGGTCCAGTTTGAAACAGAACATCCCGTCCTCCACTTCCACCAGCATCGAGGTTGATCACTGCTCTGGAATTTATATAATTTAGCTAGTTATCTTCATCAGTAGTATATAGTTTTATAAAATCTAACTTGCAGAACGGCGCCCATTTGTGCTGTGTGATAAACCCGTGAGTAGCTTGCAGTCCCCCTTCCTCAGCTCCATTGAACAGGAAGACAATTGGATGCTCGATGGGTTGCCCTGAGGTGGCAATGACCCGCAACACTTCCAGCATCGTGACTATCATGAATCCAGCGTCACCAGCACCCGGACCTGACATGGAGTCGAAGTGACTGTTGACCAGGAGATAAGTCTCACTTTTAGTGTGCTTCGGTGATAATTTTACGGCAATATTTTGAACGCCTTGGTATACTCTTAGCCAGGTTTTAATCACGAAGGAGCCAGAGGATTGAGATAGATCAATCTCTAAGTCAAACAAGTCGTCCCGAAGATCTGCCTTAATCTTTTCCAGCTCACTTAGAATCAAGTTGACGGCTTCAACTTCGTTTTGCTCAGTGCCGCTTAACTTGATTCCAATGTTGGAGAGAGCATATAGATTCTTGTATGCCCGCTCCGCGATGAACACGTTATCATTGGCGTCCTCCATTGTCATCGCCGTGGGTAACCGATAGAAATAGGGAACTACGACGGCGAAGAAGAGGAGAATCCAGAACAGCAGAAATCCACTGGCAAAGTACCAAGGTAACTTGGCGTCATTCGCCTTTGTGCTGACATTTCTAGGGGCTTCGAATAATTCCTCCGATATCTTTAGAATAATATTATTATTATAGATTATATAAAAGTTTTAATTGTTTCTTTCTTACGAGTCTTTCCTTGTCGGCCATTCTGTTCTCTTCAAACGTTGCTGTCGCAACTTATTCCCATTGAGAACTAACTTTCTAAAGCAACTGGCGACGGTTTTTATATTTAGTTATCAAAAAAATAGGTATCGTAAAATGAGCTTTTAAATAAAAATTATGGCGCTATAATATTAATTGCCTCAAATACAAATGGACATGATTTAGGCATGGAAGATTAGACGACATCGAGATCATATAATATTATTTGTTGTCGTTTGATAACCATTATTTCGAGGGTTGATTGGAACTAAAAGTAGGAACAAGCAGGGACAGCAAATAAGAGTTATGACTGAATTATGAGTTATGAAAAAATCAATGTGAAGGAATGATGCTATGGTTAAAATTCCAAATTCAGTCGGAACTACCGATATCAGCCAAAAACTTTTATTTTCAATTTATAAGTTATAAATCAAATTTAATTCTTATTTTAAATTTTTATTTTAAAAGTCAAAATTAATCATTAATATTAAATTTTTAATTTAAAGTTTCCCAACTTTTTTTCTGATTTTTTCCATAAAAATAAAAAATAAGAGATATTTTTGATTTTTATTTTAAAAGTTACAAATAAGAGTTGTTTCGTAACCTATATTTTAAAAATCAAAAATAAATGTTAAAGTGATTCTATTCTTTGGTATTTTTATGATTTCTATAATATTTTTGGTATTTTTTGTATCAATTGTTATTTTGTTTGCCAATAATTACTACATAGATATATTACTGCAACAGAATATAGAAGAAAATATGAAATATAATAGAAAAAGTCGAATCCTTGATTTAATCCTTAAAGGACATGTGATGCATTAAATTTGAAAGGTCTCGAGTCATAGATCAATAATATTTTTAAATTTTGTTAGTACACCACTTGGTTCAAAAGATATTCATTTTAACTTTTATTTTTGATTTTTAAAATAACTCTTATTTCAAAATAAAAAAAAAAAATAAAAAAAAATAACTCTTATTTTTTATTTTTATTGACAAAATCAGAAATAAATGGTATTTCACAACTTTTAATTATAAATTGAATTTTAATGATTATTTTATTCAATAAAAATTTAAAATAGTTGTAATTTCGTAACTTTACAATATAAATTTGAAAATAATTGTTAATTTGCAATTTTTATTTAAAAACTTATAAAAGTTATTTTCCTGGTAACAAGCAAAATTTTCTAGTTGAAAATGTCATCTTCGTATTCTTTATTTAAATATCATAACTAAAAGATATATCTTTGATAAGAGGCCGGCCAATCGGCTTGAATCGCATAAGCGGGAAATGATTTGGCGAACTTTTCAGCTTCCGCATCGCCCTTTTGTCCTATAAAATGTCCCGACACGCCCAGTTGAAATAGAGGAACATCAAAGTCACCATTTGCTTTCTATAAATAGAATATAATATACATAAATTATGAAGTAAATAAAATGTATCTCAGCTATAAATATTACCTCAACTTCCATAAAGAAATTCAAAGGCGCGCTGTCAATGCCGTAGTTGTAGAATATATGATAGGACAACGGATGCTTTGGAGGATTCCTCAGATAACTCAGTAAAAATGACCAGTTGGTTATTTGCACATCTTCATAGGCCTGAATGAAAATACTCATTTGAGGCGGGCCCGTCAAATTGAACTCAAAACGACAGTGGGTAGAATTCACTACGGTCTTGCTCAGCATCTCCAAGGTGGTTGATCCTGGAGGTTCGATGGGCCTCGAGCGGGGCAACCACTTGCTCTCCAGACGCTGCTGCACGTAACGGTAGTCGTATAACGGCACTCCGCACATCATGTACTTGTCACAATTCGATTTGACACTGACGAGACCTGTCAAGTTGACACTGGAACCCTCCAGAACTGTTTCCTTGCGTCGATCCTGGTAGAGGAACCAGTAGCCGGACTCGTCCTTGCTCAGAGTGCCGTCGTACTCGTAGAACTTGTTGCGCACGTGCTGAAAGTCGATGGAAAGTTTGAATAGCAGATAAAAGTATCGAATACAAAGAAGTAACTACCAGATATGCAACTCGCTGGCCACTCGTCTTTGGCCGATAGGGGAATCCCAATTGTGTGCTGCTGCCCAAGAACAGAGAGAGGACTGTAGTTGCCAACAGGGCGAATACCACGAAACTTGGTCGACGGAAAATGTTGATCAGTGGAATCTAAATATAACATATATAGTTGGATCGATTATTCAGTTGAGCAAGTCGCAAGTTGACTTACCAAGAAGCCAAAGCAAAGAACCGTTCCCACGGCTGCAATGGCCGCAATAAACAAGTCCCGATTGGAGGCACTGCCCGCTCGAGCTCCCATTGGTGTCAGCACCACAATGAAGAAATAGGCCAGATAGCTGCTGTACAGACAGGGAACAACCTGGCTCAGTTTTAAGAGACCCGTCCAGGCATAGCCTCGATCATGCAAAGGCGTCAACAGATTAAGAGCCAAGGCAGCAAAGTAGAAAACCAGAGGAATGATGATTATATATGTGGAACGGATGCCCAAGACTGTCAGGGCAATGGCTAGAAGGGCCAGGATGACGGCCTGACTGTGCAATGACAGTTGGAGATGGTAAGCAGCTGAGAGTTTATTCTGGAAAATAAACGTAATTAAAATACATATAATAGACACTGTCCAGAAAAACTATGCGTACACACTTTTTTTAACTTTAAGGCTGCACGCACACTGCAAACAAACACACTGCTTGTATAAAAGCGCGCACACTGAAAGCTGAGCTGATTTATCATTTTAGCTCTGAGATTATCAGCTCGTCTATAAGTTTAGCTGTAAGCTCCGCTTTCAGCTCCTAGTGTGCGTGCAGCCTAATAGCTTTTGTAAGTCAAGTCTTCATAGTAAAAAATATATATTTGGAAAGGACGTAAAAAAAATCCTGAAACAATTCTTAGAGTAACTGAAAAAAAAAAATTTGAAAAATATTTTTGGTAGTATTTTTCATGATTTTTTGAAAATTGCTAAAAAGACACTTTTTTTGTGAAAAGTTGGAAAAAGGGGCTAAAATATTCATTTTTAGGATTTTCCAAAAATTTTAAAAAATACTAGCAAAAATATTTTTGAAAAAAAAAAAATTTCAGTCATTCTTAGAATTGCTTCAAGAATTTTTTTGCATCAAAATATTTTGTTAAAAAACTCGAGGATAAATGTTGAAAGAGTAGACGTTCACAAAAATTCGAGTTTTTCAATGGGTTAAGATAATTTTTGCATCTTTCAAACGGAATTTAAACGACCTTTCCAAATATATATTTTTACTTTGACGACTTGACTTACAATAGCTGTTAAGGTTAAAAAAAATTAAAAAAAATCATAGGAATAAACTTACATTGCGCTGGAGACTGTAGTAGATGGTTATTGGCAGACTGAGTCCAAGAAGTGAGGGACACACATACAAGCCAACTATCAGCATTGGAGTGCTGTAGTAAGTCAGCGAGAGTCCAACCGAGTCCATTCCATATGCGATCACCATGGGAAGAGCCAGTGACAGTACGAAAGAAATCACCTGGATCACAAACACCAGGATGAACCAACGGATCACGTGGCAAATTGAAACCTGGGACATAACTGACATTCGCCAGATTGAAATGAAGATCAGAATAATTGCAGCTCCAGCAACGCCAAAGTTCAAAGATTTCCCAGTGGCTGCTGAATAGTGAACAAAGTAGAGACCCAGGAAATCGAAGAAGATCGAATGTCCATTATTGTGTGCCTGTGAATTGGTTGAATAAACTTTAATTAATCAGAATACATTCATTTTTAAACTCAACTTACCTGCGGATCATTCAATTCCGTTGCATTGGATAAACCTCGCACCAGACTGAGCACATTGTCGCCAGTGTGCTGCAGGGATTCGTGGGAGATCAGGTCAACTACATCGTACTTGGTGTGATATATGTAGCCGTTAAAGATCTGACCCATGTCCAGACCTACAGTTTTTCAACCTATTAAATCTTTTGATAACTTTGATTATTAATATTTGATTACCTGGCATGTGTTCTTTGAATATTCTAAAGTCTGAATCGGAGGGCATTACACCAGACTGGAAGATTTCCTCACCCAAAGTGGTGCCAAACGGATGTTTTGAGTACTTATTGTAGTACTATAAAATAAATAGGAATTTAATAGGTTTTATGGTTCTTACTGGAGTGACTTACATCCACCAGCCAGGAATGATTGGGTCCACTCTGGAATAAAACCTCTCGTCCATTGCTGCCGCCAGCATCGAGGTTAACAAAGGCCCTGTAATGATATGGGTTATATTTATATTTAAATATAGGGCATATAAATCTATGTGAAACTCACTTCAAATTGGGCGCCCATTTATGTTGTTCTATGAATCCGTGCGAGGCTAGCAGAAAACTTTCCTCGGCTCCATTAAAGAGAAAGACAATCGGATGTTCAAAAGTCTGTTTCGTAGTTGCCATCACTCGCAAAACTTCCATCATGGTGACCACCATGAATCCAGCATCTCCAGCCGAGGGAGTTTCCGGCTTCGAGTCGAAGTGACTATTAACCAGGAGATAGTTCTGATTCGTACAGTTCTTGGGTGTTAGTTTCACAGCAATATTTTGAACTCCTTGGTACATGATAATGAGGTCAGTGTGAATAAACTGACCAGATGCTTGTGATAGATCAATTTCAATATCAAAATAGTCCTTCAGTGAGTCCTCCTTGATTTGGTTGAGTTGCTTCAGAAGAAACTGAACGGCTTCAATCTCGTTCTCCTTGCTGCCAACCATTTTGGTACCAATATTGGACAGGGTATACAGATCCTTGCGAGCACGCTCTGCAATGAAGACATTTTTGTGCTCGTCCTCCATCATCATGGCCTTGGGTAAGCGATAGAAGAATGGTATAACCACGGCAAAGAAGAGAAGTCCCCAGAAAAGCAGGAATCCAGTTGCCCAGTACCAAGACACTTTTTTGCTGCCCTCATTTCCGCTTTTCCTACTTTGATCTTCCTCATAGTTATCCGTTATCTGCATTATAAAGATGGAATTTAATAAGAGAAGAAATTGAAATGGAAATGCATCCTTACAAGTTTCTCTTTATCCGACATATTGTGTCCTAAAATACTTCTCAAGCTGCCGAAGTGAAACCGATGTTTTCCAAATGGGAACTGCCAAGAATTAGGCAGGTGAGACTGCTTATATATGTATGTAGTTTTCGAGAAAATAAATCATAACGAGACTGTGTTGTAAAAACATTTGGATAAAAACATTATGATGCCAATTCATTTATTGATGCAAACACATAGAAACACGATATTGGTACGGTATCATATAAAACTGAAGGCTGATTAAACGAATTCGAGGGCGGTTCGTAGACAATCATCAAGCATCTCTGGTTGAAAAATTATAAAAAATATTGAATAAAACAAGCGAAAAAAAAAATTTTAAAAATTTTTATTGCATACTTTTAGTCACTTACATTGCTTAAAAACTTATATCAGCCATTACCATCTTTCCATTCGTCCGATCTTGTTATGATTTAGTGGGATAATAGCTAATAATAGCATCTAAAAGGTTTTTCACGATTTTTAAGAATCGGGTATAAAAATTACTATTGAAAGAGATTTGCATTCCTTAGAAATGGAACTTCGCCATTTATATAAGGAAGAATATTTGGCAACTTGGCTAGCTGATTGTTGCCAACAAATTTTAAACATAATTGCGAACATGGGTCATATCGTTTAAAACTCTACTACATATATACAAACGTGTGTACATAGTAAAATAATATTTTTTTATTATTGTTTGAGATACGCAGATTGTAAGTGTGCGTGAACATAAAACTTATCGATTTGCCTATATAAAATAATTTCATATAAATGTGATAATCATTGCGTATTTATATTTGTGATTCACAATAGAGGAACATTTTTTTTGGTTTTTAATTCTAAACATTGCGATAAGCAAACACAGTTGGTGTATTGAAGAGCTTATTGACTATTCCATGAAAAGAGACTTAATCATAGTTGGTTTTTCTTTAAATTAAAAACTAAATCTTTATTTAAATTATCTAGACTAATAAATATGTCTGTCATATGAGGCTGGCCAATCGGCCAGAATAGCGTAGGAGGGAAATGATTTAGCGAACTTTTCACTTTCCGCATCACGTTTAAATCCAATAAAATGTGCAGACACGCCCATTTGAAATAGAGGCACCTTAAAGTTTCCATTCGATTTCTGAAAAGACAAAGACAATAACACTAAAATTAAATTAAAATAAAAATAAAATTCCAAATCTCACCGTAATTTCAAGGAAAAACTTCAAAGGCGGCTTATCAATGCCGTAGTTGATGCAGACGTGAAAGGATAATGGATACGCAGGCGGACTCTCCAGATATTCACTCAGGAATGACCATTTGCTGATCTTCACATCCTCATAGGGTTGAAAGAACAAATTCAGTTGAGCAGGTCCATCCAAGCTGAACTCAAAGCGCACTGTCGTTGAGCTGAGAACTGTTTTGCTCAGCAACTCCAACTTTGTGGACCCGGGCAGTTCCAGGGGCACCTCGCGGGGCAGCCACTTGCTCTGGAGTCGATTGTCCACATAGCGGAAGTCGAACAGCGGCATTCCGCACATCATGTGAGTATAACAGTTGGGCTTAATGCTGACCAGGCCAGTCAGGTTAACATCTGTGCCCTTCAGGGCATTCTCCTCTCTCCGGTCTTGATAGTTGAATAGATAACCAGACTCGTCCTTGCTGAGTGAGCCATCGTACTCGTAGAATCTATTGCGCACATGCTGGAATGTCACACGGTATAAGATGGTTTGATGAAGACTTTATGACAGTGGTGGGCACGCAGTGGCTCCGGGAGCAGCGGCTGCTCCCAACTTAGGTAGAGTCTAATAGGGCTGTTGTTGTTGATGTGCCCACCGCTGCTTTATGGTGTCAACTCACCAGGAATGCAACTCGGTGACCACTCGTCTTTGGGCGATATGGGAATCCGATTTGTGTGCTGCTGGCCAAATAAATGGCGAGAGTTGTGGCTGCCAGAAGACTGAATATTACAAGACTTGGTCGCCGGAAAGTGTTGATCAGAGGAACCTGAGCATAACAGATATTGGTTATCTATGTAATGAGTGTAACTTTAAAGTTGACTGACCAGAAATCCAAAGGAGAGAACCGTGCCTAGGGCTGCCAGGACTGCAATGGCCATATCCAGGTTGAAGGCACTTCCCGATCGACCCACCATCGGCGTCAGCACCACAATGAACAGATAGAAGAGGTAGCTGCTGTACAGGAACGGAATAATCTGGCTCACTTTCAAGAGACCTGTCCAGGCATAGCCCAGATCATGCAGAATAGTCATCAGATTCAGACCCAAGGCAATGACGTAGAAAATAAGTGGAATTGTGAAAATATATGACGATCGGACGCCCAAAACAGTAAACAT
Source organism: Drosophila subquinaria (assembly GCA_037043405.1). NCBI lineage: Eukaryota > Metazoa > Arthropoda > Insecta > Diptera > Drosophilidae > Drosophila > Drosophila subquinaria. The sequence goes on along the minus strand of JBAMBL010000992.1, from coordinate 116,715 downwards.
AATGGCCAAAACAGCCAGAATGCTGGCCTGACTGTGCAAGGCCAATTGCAGATGATATGGACTCGAGATTTTATTCTGAAAAACAAAAGTAATGGAAAATATGATGAGGAAATCAACTGGTTTCAATCCATACCTCTTAAATTTCGATTAGAATTACTAATCAATTAGATTATTTTTGGAAATATTATAGTGACTATATAATTCACAGATGAAAAATTTGTGATTATTTAATGATTACAATTACGAAAGAAATAATCTTAAATTATTACAATTATTCAAAAATAATCAGCAATAATTAAAAATAATCAAAAATAATTTTATTGAGTACTCGGAATATTTTTGATTTTTTTCTGATTGTTTTGGCTACTTTGATTGTGAAAATTTAAAATAATTTGATTTTTTCTAAATAGTCATAAATAGTCTTAAAAACTAAAATAATCAGAAAAAAAATCAAAAATAATCCGAGTACACAAAAAGATTATTTTTGATTTTTTCTGATTATATCTGATAATTTTGTCTGCTTTAAATGTGAAAATTTAGAATAATTAGATTCTTACTAAATAGTCATAAATAGTCTAAAAAAAAATAAAATAATCAGAAATAATCCGAGTACACAAATTGATTATTTTTGATTTTTTCTGATTATTTTTGGCTACTTTGATTGTGAAAATTTAAAATAATTTGATTTTTGCTAAATAGTCATAAATTATAAAAAAAAAAAAAAAAATCAGAAATAATCAGAAAAAAATTATCGAGTACACAAATAGATTATTTTTGATTTTTTCTGATTATTTTTGAATAATTGTAATAATTTTAGATTATTTCTGATTTTTTGTAATCGTTGCCATTAAATAATTGGGCAAAACCGAAAATAATCGTAATTTAATCATTAGTTCGACTTTTAAGCAAAAATAATCGAATTACTAATCATTATTCAACAGGTATGTTTCAATCGACTTACATTGCGCTGGAGACTGTAGTAGACGGTGATGGGCAGACTGAGGCCAATGAGCGAGGGACACACATACAAGCCGACTATCAGCAGCAGGTTGCTATAATAAGTGAGTGAAAGTCCAAAGGAGTCCATTGCATATGCAATCACAATTGGAAGGGCGAAGCCGAGCACGAAGGAAATGATCTGCATGACTTGTACCACGATGAAAAGGCGGATGACGTAACAAACTGAAACTTGGGACACGGCTGCCATTCGCCACATCGAAATCAAAACTAGAACGAGGGCAGTTCCAGCAACGCCAAAGTTCAGTGATTTGCCAGTGGACTCGGAATAGTGGAAGAAATGGAGACCCAGGAAATCGAAGTAGACAGCATGTCCAGTCTTGTGGGCCTGTGAATTAAAATGCATTAAAATATGTTTATGAATTAAGTTTACAAATGCATTTCTTACCTCTGTGTTGTACAATTCGGTCGCATTGGATAAACCACGAACAAGACTAAGAACATTATCGCCTGTGTTTTGTATTGATTCACGGGGAATCACATCGATGGTGTCGTACTTGGTGTGATAAATATAACCATTAAACACTTGTCCCATATCCAGACCTATAAAAATATTTGATGATTGGTTGTGGTTTCATTTATGAGTGTTAATTACCTGGCATGTGTTCCTTGAACGTTCTAAAGTCTGAATCAGATGGCAGCGCATCCGACTGGAATATTTCCTCAGCCAGTGTGGAGCCAAAGGGATATTTGGCATGCTTCTTATAATACTATATAAATATATATAAAGTGATATTAAGTATCAATCAAAATTACCAAATAAACTTACATTCACCAGCCAGGGATGGTTGGGTCCACTCTGAAATAGAATTTCTCGGCCGCCACTGCCAGCTGCATCAAGATTCACCAAGGCTCTGTAATAATGTCATGTCTTAAGAAAACATTCTCTTATACTTAACAGATAATGTGTAGCTCACTTGAAATTCTTTGCCCATTTATGTTGTTCTATAAATCCGTGCGAGGCTAGCAGAAAACTTTCCTCAGCTCCATTAAAGAGAAAGACAATGGGATGCTCAAAGGTCTGTTTCGTAGTTGCCATCACTCGCAAGACTTCCATCATGGTGACAATCATGAATCCAGCATCTCCAGCTGATGGGGTCTCTGGCTTTGAGTCGAAGTGACTGTTAACCAGGAGATAATTCTGACTCGTACTATTCTTGGAACTCAGTTTGACGGCAATATTCTGAACACCTTGATACATGTTAAGTAGATCGGAGTAGATAAATGCACCAGAGGCTTTCGATACATCGATTTCTATGTCGAAGTAATCCTTCAGGGAGTCTTCCTTGATTTGATTGAGTAGCTTAAGGAGGAATTCCACAGCTTCCACCTCGTTGGCCCTGCTGCCGACCATTTTAGTGCCAATGTTGGACAGGGAATACAGATCCTTGTAGGCGCGTTCCGCAATAAACACATTCCTGTGCTCATCCTCCATGGTAAGTGCCGTGGGTAATCGATATAGAAGTGGAATTACCACGGCAAAGAAGAGAAGAGCCCAAAAGAGCAGGAATCCACTGGCAAAGTACCAGGGTAACTTTGCTTTTTTATCCTTCTTGCATAAGTATTCCGTTGATTCCGCAATTGGTGAGCCACATTCCTGCGTGATCTGTTATATATATATTGATAAGTAAAACTCCAAATGGATAAGTTGTATGTGGTATCTTTACAAGCTTCTCCTTGTCACTCATTTTGGTAGTTGGATTCGATTCCTGCGACGTGACTTCGATGCTTAACAAATATGAACTACTTTGGTAAGGCGACTGTTAAGCTATTTTATACCAATAATTGTACAGTAACATAAATTTAATGTGTAAGACTCGCGAAATTGGGTAATAATAACATCGTATAATGTAGACGCTTGATTATAAAATATGCGAGGGCGGCCAAGTTAAAAAGAGCAACTAGTCAAATAAAAATAAAACGCACACAGAAAATAAAAAGGGATTCTAAAATCAAGCCTAAAATACATAATTTAAGCCTGCATTTTTTAAGTATGTTTTCAGGATTAAGCTGAACAATCAAGTCTATATCGGGATTAAAATGGAAAAATAAGCCCAAATTACTTGATTCTCTCTCGGCCTCTCTCATTTCAACTGTTCCGGTGGCTCAGTGGTTAGAGTCGCCGGCCCGTTTGAAAAAATCCTGGGTTCGATTCCCCCCAGTCAATTGCAGTCAAACATTCCCTTCATTAAAAAAAAAATGTTTATAAAAAAAACAACAAATAAAAAGTGTTTATAAAAAAAAAATGTTAAAAAAAGTTTAAAAATTTAAAAAAAAAAAAAAAATTTAAAACAAAATTTTAAAGAAAGTTTAAAAAAAATAAAAAAAAACCCGGATTTTTTTTTCTGTGCAATCTATTTCAATATCGTAAATATTCTACTTTTCTAGATTATCTAATACTATTTAAGTAATTAAAATATCTTAAGTAGATAAATTCTAAATGAGGACAAAACTTTCCATCCTGTGGATTTGGTCACTCTATTCAAATTCCATTCCAAAGACCCCCGAACTTATCAATCAACCCCCATGTTAGACCAAAACAATTTATGGGCTCCTTTTATCGGAAGCTCTCTTATTATAGGCGGCATTCTGTTTATATATACTTATGCACATTTATAGCACTTCGATATAAATTGGCGATATCGAATATCGTCAGAGTTATATTATTACGGACGAGCTACTTGGTCAGCAGAATAGTACGCTGTTCCCTTGTTTTCCTGGGATATACCAAAACAATAAGTTATTATCAACATTTACAAACGATTTATTAATTTATGAATTAGAAACACGCTTTGCGTATTTAGTACAGATCCATAAATTAGTAAGCGCTGTTTAATCGGAAATTTGTTTAGTAGTCGTCAAGGGAATGATGTGTCTATATTCTTATCGCATCAGCTCGATAAAGCACAGAATATACACAACTTAATGAGCTAATCAAATTTCAAAGTGTTTATCTTTGAACAAAAAGTCGATTGCATATCTATCTGTCAATTTGTCAAATCATCGTTTTCAATAAGTTATTTACACAACGCACTTCGTCAGTTTTACAACCTTCCCAATCGATCAAGCTAGTCTAAGTTAATAAGTTTGGATGCCACGCCCAATATTTAACTTCTCCCTTACGTTCCCGCTAAACTGCTACAGCTAGCTAAATTTTAAGCTAGTTTGTGCACACTTGATTTCAATTGTTGTCACGATGTGTCCTAAAAATTTTATCACGGTTGGAAAATAAACTTAGTTACCACTTGATATTTTTATGGAAACTTCAAAGTCCTTTAACTTTGTCCAATCTCACACGATTTCGATAAGAAATGTCTTTTGGATCATTGTTTGAGCTCTTTTTATGATTCTCCAATCAAAATTTGTGGGTTAAGGAATTTTAGTTTTTCCTTGACATTTTTTTAGGCAACTTCCAAGTCCTCTAACTTTATCAAGTCTCAACCAATTTTAACGAATTATGTAAATTTTATCAATGTTTGAGCTAATTGATTTTCCATTCAAAATTTGTAAGTTAAGGAAATTTAAGTAATTTGCAAAATTTGCTATTTTTTGCATAATTTCCCCTTGACATTTTTTTGACAGCTTCCAAGTTCTTAAACTTTGCGAAACCTTAACCAATTTCAATGAGAAATGTCTTTTTGATCCTTGCATGAGCCCTTAATTGATTCCGTTTTTAAAATTTGTAAGTTATTGAAGTTTTAATTCTTTTAAAAATTTTATATTTTTTGCATAATACCCCTTAACAATATATTTTTTTAAATCTTTTATTTAAATTTTTTTTTCAAATATTTTTTATATATATTTTTTTTTTAATCATTTTTTTTTAATGAAGGGAATGTTTGACTGCAATTGACTGGGGGAAGCCGAGAGAGAATCAAGTAATTTGCGCTTTTTTTCCCATTTTAATCCCGATATAGACTTGATTGTTCAGCTTAATCCTGAAAACATACTTAAAAAATGCAGGCTTAAATTATGTATTTTAGGCTTGATTTTAGAATGGATTTTTTTTTTCTGTGTAACTTTCAAGTCCCTTAACTTTGTCAAATCTCAACCGATTTCGATAAGCAATGTCTTTTTGATCATTGTTTGGGATCTTAATTGATTCTGCATTCAAAATTAAATTTTTAAATTAAGGCAATTTTATTTTTTCCAAATTTGCTATGTTTTGCATAATTACCCCTTGACGTTTTTTGTTGGCAACACACAAGTTCTTTAAATTTGTCAAATTTCAACAGACTTTGAAGAATAATGACGTCTTTAGGTCTTTTGAACACTGAAATTTTATTTTTTAGATATATGAAAATATTTTTCATATGAAAAATATTCAATCTGTTAAAAAACGGTCCTCATTGTTTATTTTTTTTTATATTATTTTACTCGCACGCTCTAAATAAATAAAATAAATATTAATACAAAAGCCACTAAAGATTTATTTATCAGATTCTATGAAAGTATATTACAATTAATGGGAAATCGGTACTATAATCATATAACATCTTAGGAGCTACGATTAGTAAACAAATATCGATATCTATAGTATATTAGTCTAATTTCTGTTGTTCGCTCAGAAGTACCAGCTCTCGTAGGTGCCCACCCAGGCCTGTACATAGGCATAGGCTGGAAAGCGGTCAATGTGGTCACTCAAGGCCTTTGATCTTGTGTTTTCATGATGCACCCAATGGCCGCCAATGCCAATTTCCAGAGTGGGCGTGTCAAACGACGATGTTGTCTTCTGCAATTGACATTATCGATCATTATATAATACAAAATATAGTTTAAATAATATGTGAACAAACCTCCACATCGATGGTAAATTCCAGCGCACTGTTGTCCAGGCCATAGGAGAAATACACAAAATGTGGCGGTGGCTCATCGTCCCTAATTAGGGTCTCATTGAAGGACCAATCCAGCAGCTTGGCATTGTTCTTGACATTCACAAAGATGGTCATGTGATCGGGTCCGACCAGCGAGAAGTTGAAACGCCTCTGAGTTGCATCCTCCAGCTCTGTGGTCTCCTGCAGTGTGAGAATCGGATATTCAGTTGGCACCTGTGGCTTCTGATTTATCGGTATCCACAAGCTGTATTCGCGATCCTTGTGCCAACGATGATTGTACAAGGGCATGCCACAAAACATTTCCTCGTCGCAGAACTCACTGACCTTGTGCGCCAGACCCAGAACCTTAATCTCATCTAGAAGTGTAAGAATTGTTGTATTCTAATTGCCACATTAGTGTGGATTCTTAACAAACCATCAGCTATATGAATGCGTCGATCCTGTGGATAAATATAAATGCCGCTCTCATCAGTGCGGGCCGTGCCATCGGCGTTGTGAAGCACTCTATGGGCATGCTAAAGGAAGAGATGTTACTTAGTATGATTCAAAGGTAAAACAGTGCTCTAAGGCAGCGGTGGGCACGAAATCTGAATTCGGGAGCACAACAATAACAGCTACAAGCAGTCGCTGCTCCCGGAGCCACTACGTGCCCACCACTGCTCTAAGGTCAACTCACAATCAGGGCGTAGCGTTGAGTCGATGTCTTTGGCTGGTATGGAAAGCCGGCATCTGTGACCGCAATGATAATGAACAGAATTGTGCCCGCCAAGAAGCAGAGGACAATTGTTCTCGTCCTGCGGAAGAACATGATGAGAGGTACCTAGAAAGTGAAGTGACTTGTTAATGTATTATAAATATACCAAAGACTGCAAATAAGAGTTATGAATGCTAATTTCAACTAAAAAAAATCAATGATAAGGAAAGATGCTATAGTAATTCTTTTTCACTCGAAACTATCGATCTCAACCAAAAACTTATATTTTCAATTTATAAGATATGAATCAAATTTAATTTTTATTTTTAATTTTTATTTAAAAAGTCAAAAATAATAATTAAAATTCAATTTTTTAATTAAAAGCTGTGAAATAACACTTATTTCTGATTTTTTCAACAAAAATAAAAAATAAGAGTTATTTTTGATTTTTATTTTAAAAGTTACAAATAAGAGTTATTCCGCAACTTTTGTTTTAAAAATCAAAGATAACTCTTATTTTTTAATTTTATTGAAAAAATCAGAAATAAGTGTTTTTTCACAACTTTTAATTATAAATTTAATTTTAATAATATTTAATAAAAATTAAAAATAATTGTTACTTCGTAACTTTAAAATATAAATTTAAAAATAATTGTTCATTTGCAATTTTTGTTTTTAAATTTACTCACGATAAAGCCCGCAAACATGAGGGCAAACAGCCAGGCGGCCACGGCTATGCCCATGTCTGGATTGGACTCGGCACCAGATCTGCCCTGCATTGGAATTAGTGTCATATAAAACACTGTGAGGATATAGGTGAAGTAGGTGAAGGGCAGTATCTGACAGATCATGACGGCGATGGCAAACCAATAAGCTAAGAATATGAAATATATAAAGATACATAGATATAAATTCAAATGTACAAGTACAAACCTTTGCGATGCCATTTGGTTACCAAATTGATAATCAGGGCTATGATATCGAAGAACACGCAGAGCATGAGGAAACAGGCGGATCGTATACCGAGGGCAGTCAGAACAATTAGCAGAATGACGAGACAGACGCAGTGGGAATGCATAAAGAGCTGCACTCGGAATCCCAGACTAAGCAGATCCTTTTTGGTCTTCTCCAGATAGAGTGCGGGCAAGATGCTCATGCCAAAGATGATGGGGAAGATATAGAGACCGATTATGAGCCACATCTGGGTAAACCAGCTCATCGAACGGTCCACGCCGTCCATGAAGACGGCCACGAGCAGAGCCAGGCCCAAGGCGAGGGCCAGGGAGACCAACTGTATGCCCAGTATAATGCCGAATCTCATGAGGACACCCGGAAGACTGCAGCCCGATCGCACGGACATGAAGTAGACGGAGACGCCAATGGCCAGAAGAGCCACCACGCTGATGACCACGTTGATGATGATGCTCGTGGTGGCCGTGTAGAAGATGATGAACCAGCCCAGAAAGTCATAGAAGACATTGTGACCCTCGGCGTGGGCCTGAAAAGAGAGCGGAAAATGGAAAATGGAAACGGATACGGAAAATGAGAATTTAATTACCGCAGTGTCATCCAGTTCTGGGGCATTTGCCAGGGCCCTGGCCAAGGACAACACATTGTCGCCAGTGTGCTGAAAGGAAGATCTCGGAAAGACATTCACACGATCGAATTTGGTGTGATAGACATAGCCGTTGAATATGTAGGCCATGTCCAGGCCGGGAACACCGCCGTAATCGCGAAAGATGCGAAAGTCTGTGTCGGAGGGAATGTAACCGGCCTGGAAGAGTTCCTCGGCCAATGTGTTGGCAAATGGATGCGGCACTTGGCGGTAATACTTCATGAGCCAGGGATGATTGGGCCCGGACTGAAACAGGATCTCACGGCCACCGCTGCCTGCTGAGTCCAGATTGATGAGTGCTCTATAAATGACAGAAAAACAGAAACAGAAATGAATATCAATTCGATGCGGTGCACAGTGGGGCCATTGCTCATTTTACTTTGCAAACACCATAACTTTTGAACCAAACAAGACAATCGTAAAATGTAATAGATAACTCTTCAAGCTATAGAATAAGTGTTTAAGAAAAGTGCCACGCCCCTAAGATGCTTACCTATGGGCCATCAAAGTTGAAATTTGTGAAAAAAAAATTTGTGCCACATAAAAAAAAAAAATATTTTTTAAAATTTTAGATTTTTGTGTTTAATTTTTAAGATTTTTATATTTAAAAATTATTTTCAACACATTAAAAAAAATTTTTTTTTTTAAATATATTTTTTTTTTCCTGTGTGAATTGTCAGAATTGCATACGTCGTCCTAATTCCTATGACATCTATATGATATAGTAGTTCGATTTCAACTACTTTGACATATTATGAATCTGGATTAGTCTTATACATGCAGACCAAATTTGGTTCACATCGGACCACTATATCATATAGCTGCCATAGGAACAATCGGTCGAACTATGCAATTATGCCGCGTGCTTTTAGTGTGAGGTTGCATTCGTTTTTCTGATTTCACGCAAAGCGGTGCAAATTGGTGCAGACAAAACTATAAACGTTATTTAGAGAAATGATTACTGAAGCGTTTTTAAGTTAGTGTAACCTCAAGGCTTCTCAAGTTTGAGAGCTATAGTATCAAAGTTTAAAAAAGATTCCATATCTAGTGTTTTTCAGGGCCGCAGGGCGGAAAAAGGTGCAAAATTATTTTTTTTTTGGTTAAGCGTTCGAAAAAAGGAATACAAAAGGAATCTTAAAAGATTAAAAATCCAAATAGAAGTTCGGTAACTCCGGATTTTTCTAAGCTTAGAACGAAATTCTTGATTTAAGGAACATTTTTCAAATTCTTCTCCGCAAATATTTTGGCTTCTTTTGACATTTATTTACCATTTTGTCCGCATATTAAGATTAATATCCTGAAAACATACTTAATAAATGCATTCTAAAATCTAGAATTTTAAAGTTTAACTTCATAAAAATGTATTTGTTTTTCTCAGTGTACCCACTTGCAGTTCTTGGCCCACTTGTGTTGGGTGATGAAGGCGTGCGAGGCCTGCAGCGGATTCTCCTCGGCGCCGTTGAACAGGAAGACAATGGGATGGGCCAGGGAATCGTTGGACTTGGCGATGACGCGCATCACCTCCAGCATGGTGGCCACCATGGATCCGTCGTCGCCGGCGCCCGGACTGCCGGGCACAGAGTCGTAGTGGCTGTTGATCAGCAGGTAGTTCTCGTTCGTGCTGCCCTTCTCGGCCAGCTTGACGACCACGTTCTGGATGCCCTGGTACATGTTGACCATGATCCAGTGCATATAGGCGCCGGATGCCTGCTGCACATCGAGCTCGAGCTCGAAGCGATCGCTGGCCTCGGCCTGCACCTTGGCCACCTCGTCCCGGAGGAACTGCACAGTGGTCACCTCGTTGGCCACACTGCCCACCACACGTGGCCCAATGCGGGTCAACTCAATCAGTGTGTCCTCGGCCCGTTGGGCTATGAAGGCGTCCGGATGCGAGGCCTCATCGCTGCGCGTGAGTCCCTTGGGAATGTGATTGACTTGGGTGTTGACCAGGCACAGGTAGATGACGAACCAGAAGCCGAAGAAGGCGGGCGCATAGTACCACTGCAGTTTCTTGGGCACCTCGAAGTCCACATCGATGTGGTACTTGGAGTTGAACTGCAGCGCGAAAGTGAAAGAAGTGAAAGAGGAATTGTTAGGGGAAATATTTTAACGATTATTGCCTATTACTAAACTAGAAGTGGCCAATTAAGTATAATTATAGCAAGGTTTATGGCCGAGCAACGATTGCCGACAGTCCGTCAGTCAGTCAGTTGATATCTAATCACAAGTCGCGTTGACTTGTCAGGGGGACATCGCACACTGATTGCTCGCCATGAGCCATTGTCAGGGCTAATCAGAGAATTTAATTTCCTTTGCTTACATGTCCATTGGATTACGATATAAATATATAACATACAGGTGGGCTACAGAAATCACAAGTGAAAGCGAATTTAGAGAAAAGCAATTCCACTCGAAAAATTTCTCAGTGCCACAGAACTTCGAGTGATTTATTTTTTCTAGCATGTTCACCAACCTTTTCGAACTAGGCTGCTAGGGTTGGCCCCTTCTCAGATTAAATTTCCCAATGGTTTGTTTAGCAAATTTTTTAAGTTTATCATTGCAGAATCATAGGTTTCCATTTTATTTCTTTTTTAATTAATATAATTTAATTTATTAATATAATAATTGATATTGTATAGCTTAAAAAAGTTTAAAAGTTTTTGTAACGACAAACAATTAAAATTACTCGACAACTCTAAATTCTAAAATTCGGACAAAAATAATGGCATTATTCTCATGACATCGTTTCTCTCAAAAAATTTCAGATGAATTGACTGTGTCACGGAGAAATGAAATTGACGTGAAATTCAAGTGGAAGAAATTTCTGTAACACACCTGATAATTTAATTATTTTATTCGCCTGTCGATTAAGACACTTATTGAATTGAACTCTTATTGTTTTATAGACTGCACGATAACAAGTTCTTTTGCAAAACAAACCGAGTTTCTGCCTTTTGGATTTCGACCAGCCGAATGCCTGACATTGAAATCCAAACTGAGCTGCTCAGTCGCGTGTGCTCTCAGTGATTCATTCAAGGCGTGTGGGTGCTAATTTCGAGTACCTGGATAAGTACAAATATTCGAATACGAATACAATAACTCGCATGTAGTTGTTGCCATAAATCGATAAGGAACTTGGAAATCAATCAGTCACCAAACATTGGCAACAGTCAAGGCAACAAAATTAGCAAATCAGTCGGCGATCGGCCCGTTTGATCTGTTGGCCATACTAAAGTTATTCGCATTGTTTCGTGTTATCTACTGAATGATTAGCTGAATACATTTGATTAGTCGATTGACGATAAGTCAATTATGATCTTGTACACGTTGAAAACGTGCTGACCACTCAATAAACTAATTTTAAATCGATCGATACTCGTTTAAATGCAGAGATCGCCATTTTGATACAAACTCAATTTAAAATTAGGTAGGCAATATAACCTCTTATGCTCTTCTTATATTTATTTGTTTTTCTAAATATTTGTACAACTCGTACATTTTATTCTTAAAATGGATTTATCTTTTAATAGAACAAATCCTTTTTTTTTGTAATCATTTAAAGTTTTAAATGCTTTATAATTATTCAAAGCATTAATATTCTTTATTTTTTTTATTTATTTTTTATTTATTTATAAAATATAAAAAGCCAATTTTCTTAAAAACTTTTGAATTTAATTTTTTTTGTTGCTCATACTCTTCTGTTTATTTTTACTTTCAGCCAAGCGACTCGTTTTTTATTTTTAAGTTAACCTAGTATTAAATATTGAACTAAATAATAATTTATCGAGCACCTTCGACTCAAATGATTTCATTTTAAAATTTACTAATTTTACTATCTTTAATTTTATACATGTCTGTAGAAAAGAATTTAATTAAAAACAAATGGTTTTACAGCTAAAGCTATCTAGTTAAAAAAAAATTACTTCCCATACCGGGAATCGAACCCGGGCCTTCTGGGTGAAAGCCAGATATCCTAGCCACTAGACCATATGGGACAAGTAATTTCAACAGAAAAAATATTTATTTTCTATTTAGATTGGATGAGAATAATTACATTCTACACAAGTTCGATATAATTTAATGTATCTCAAAAAGTTTATATTTATCATACCTGTTAAATTTCGATTAGAATTACTAATCAATAGATTATTTTTGGATATAATCTTTCTGATTACTTTTGATTTTTTCTGAATTTTTTGGCTACTTTGATTGTGAAAATTTAAAATAATTTGATTATTACTTAATAGTCATAAATAATCAGAAATAATCAAAAATAATCAGAATAAATCAGAAATAATCAGAAAAAAATCAAAAATAATCCGAATACTCAAAAAGATTATTTTTGATATTTCTGATTATTTTTGAATAATTGTAATAATTTTAGATTATTGTTGATTTTTTGTAATCGTAGTCATTAAATAATTGGACAAAACCGACTTTTATACAAAAATAACCTTATTCCTAATGATTATGATTACTAATCATTATTTAACTCGTATGATATTCATACATACACTCATTTTTGAAAAATGTTTCCTTCACAAAATTTGTGTAAAATTGCTCCACAGTTCACAGCACTTCACAACACTTTGGGTCAATCCAACGATTGAGATCGACGACGTCTGTCAACCGCCACTCGAGCGTTACAATTGAGGACTCGAATCGCGGATCGTTGTTAAAATATATTGACTGAGAGGGCTCGATACCGAAATACTAATAAATAGTTCCAACGTCAGAGTTATCGAATGAATTCAATATCTTATGTTTATGCGATAAACTCGGGCAATTATTGTGCTCGCTTGATTTTTGTCTTATTGGATGTTATTGTTATTATCGCCACAGTTGATACGGTAGTGTTCGTACACCTGTGTAGTAGTTCGTATGGTTATGGCCCTATTCCTTTTTTATCTTGACAAGTTTTATCTTTATGGTAAAGAAAAGTGATATTCTCATTGTTGAAAATACTTTTTCGCCCGGTTACCGTCGGCATTGAGCCTCAGAAGTTGTCGCACTTTATCTATCTAATAACTGAATAGCGAATAACAACGTCATATACATATCTCTAGGTGTCTCTGGGTACCGTTCGATGCCTCTCCCACTCACTGACTGACTGACAAACTGTCTGAATGTACAAGTAGCATCAACATGTATCCAGACAATGAGCCCCAACCCAGAGATACTTACTACCAGAGCCCCTTCATATCCATAGGCAACTGTTGTGCCTGGCTGCCTATGTCACTTGTCTGTCGTCTGTCTGTCTGTCGTTTGTTTTCTCTGGTTTTGTAATGCATGTTCCTCCACAGAGTTAACTAATTAATTTTTGCGTCGTTTTGTTGATTCCATTTCAGTTCATGTGTCATTGCATTCTTTTGTTTCCCACATCTTTTGTCTCTGTTTCACTCATTATTATCTTTTTTTTTTAATTCGCAAATTCTCGATTGGACTGCGCATCGAGTTACTTTGATTTCGCTTGATTAACAAATTGTTTACATTATTTGAATAACATTTCGTTCTGTGTGTGTGTGTACACTTGTTTATTTTGCCGGTTTTTATTTTTTTTGGTGCCGCTTGAATGCACTCTGTGCTGGGAAATTGTCTCGTTTTCTGCTGCCCATCCGACAAAAATTATGTCAACTATTTTGCGCTCGACTGCGCGATGGGCTTTATTTTTAGATGCTCCAAAACTTTCCATATTTGGTAGTTGATAAACAAGAAAACATAAAAAGTGTGTCAAAATCTAATTATATGTTTAATTTGGCGATAAACTGAAAATCTATTTCGTACACTTATTTATCAGCTACTTGTTATAATTACAATTACCCAAAAAAAAACAAAAAAAATTATGGAGAAATACCTGTTAAATAGAAAAAGACCCTTTCTTCCACTTCATAGTCAAGTACTTATCAACTTATCAGCTTGAACTGGGCCATAAACTATAATCACTTTTAACTTGGCTACTTGAAAGTGTTTGTTGTTACCCGTTCTGCTATTCTGAGATATATATTAAATATCAACAATCTTCTTGAAAATATGCACTTGTCAGCCAATTTTCAGCTTTAAGATTGCCACAATCTCAATTGCTCTTGAATGTAAAAGTATAGCTCTTAGATATATGCATGGAAGTATAAATATACTTATAGATATGATGCATATATGCAAGAATGCTGCGGAAATGTGTGCTCGACTGCGAGATACTCTGTACACGGGTCTGCAAATATACTCATGAGAGACTAATATTGTGCTCAAAGCTGTATTCTCATACTCATTCATACTGTACTCTTAAGACATTATTTAATTTATTTTTATGACAAAATAAAGTCCAATTTAACAGGGTTTTATTACGATATATTTATATTTGATCTGAAATTATATTTTGCTTATACCCTAATTTTCATTTTAAATTAAAACATTGTATAATACGATTAAACAAAAGCAAACATTTGGAAATTTAAATTTCGTGACTAAAAAGTAAACAATATTTGAAATTAAATTTGAATGCGTCAAAACTGTTTCCTCTACCATGCATAATACGAGTATGTTCAACACGTGTTGCTATTTTTTTTTTTTTTTTTTTTTTTTTGCTGTGTTGCGAACATATTTATGTTAGAGAGTGTAGTTATCGCATGCAAAATCGCTGCACCGCACTGTCATAACCAAATAGATTGAGCATAGAAACAGGCACACTATAGTAGAAATCAAAGAGAACAGCAACTTGTACCTTAATCCAAAACATTCGAGAACTAATCTAAGCACTTATCAATTATATGGCCAATTATGGTTAATTATTGGTGAAGTCACAGGCTTATCAGCAATCGATTAGCTACCAATTTGTATGTATTTGCTTTTGAAATCGATAAGGATTTTCGCGACCCTTCACACCGACAGATAACCGTCAATCCGCACCCATTGAGCACCTTTGAGCCGGGCCCCAAGTGCTGCTGTAAATCGAGGGTTGTAATGAGTTTTTGAAGTGGATTAAGACATGAAAGTAAATATTTAAAAAAATACACTTATTTATAACATAAATTCTTTTCCATTTTATTTAATCTGCTTTTGAAAAGCCCATTGAATTAAATAGAGAAAGCTTCTTATCAAATTGGGATTTTTACATTCAACGAAAATACACACATTAATTAATTTTTTTTTTTTTTTTTTACGTGTTTACTCTTATATTTAGAATCTGTCTTTACAGGTGACAATAACTAAATTACATTAAATACCTGTCAGTTGATATTAGACTATTTCATTGTTGGGACATTATTTAAAATGAATAAAATATATTGAAGCAATTATTGAACAATCTGAAGACTATGATCTGTCAGTAAACAATTATGTATGCATGTTAATTAGTGTTGTGGCTTTCCACAGCCGATTAAGATATTATAAATACTTGGGTTCGATAGCACCTATGAAATTGCCCTCGTATCGACGTCGGTTCTCTTTGCTGTTTATACTGTTGCTGCTGATTCGATAATGGGTTCGATTCCATTCTGTGGCCCAATGATAAGCGCTCAGCCTGTCGGCTCTTGTGGCTTAAGCAACACAAATCCGTCAATTCGGGAGTTTCGTATATAATTGCTATTGCCAATTGGTTAACAAATTAGTAGACGTCCGGCCGGTAAACGTTGAACAACGCTAGAGCTGAGTGGTTTATCCCGTGGCTGAAACAGGATTGGGATTAAGATTGGCGGTTCTATTCAGTGCAGTCAAGTGTCAAGTGCAGTGGCAACATCGAACGCAGAATGGAGAAGAAGAACAGTGGCAAGTGAGTTCGATGGGCAGCAGCAACAACAACAACAAGTTCTCGTTCACTCTTGATCGTGTTGATCTCTTGCTCTTTGTGGTTCTCTTTGCTCTCGCTTCTGTCTCCTGCTGTGCTTGGTGCTTTGTGCCCGGCCAGACGTGTGTCGACCGTTGAAGGCGACAGTTGTGGTTGTTGTTCGTGTCTCGATTGTTGCTCGTGTTGCTCGTGTTGCTGTTGCCAGCTGATGGCACATGTTGCTGCCGTTTATGCTGTCCGCGTTCGATCATTTTGTCATCGCCTTTTTATATAAGCAAAGCACCAAAAACAATATAAAAAACTTTCGCGTTTATTTTCGGCAACTTTTGTGCTCATAAAGCGAAATTAAACTGTGAGTGAATATTACAAAAGCGCCTTGTTCTAATATTGTTCAAAAAGACAACTTCAAACAGTTGTTGAGTGTATGCAGTGAGTGTATTCAGTGTATTCATCACATGTTGTTTGGCTTCTTCGAGTCGAGGTCGAAGTGGCAAGTTCTTTGCTTTGCTTTCTTTCTTGCAACAAGAAAACAACCGCAAAGGCAACGGCAACCGCAACCGCAACTTCCTTTACTTCTCTCTCTTCTTTTACTTCAATTTCTGCCTCTTCTTAGTGTGTGTGTATGTGTGTGTGTGTGTGTTTGTGTGTGGCAAGTTGCAGCGTCTAAAGGCAGGTTATTGACTTTCTATTGTCGCATCTGTAAATGTATCTGTAAATGTATCTGCATCTGCATCTGTAAATGTATCTGCTAATGTAGCTGTATCCGACAGATACTTTGATTGGGCTGCTCTTTCCGCTTCACAATGACTTGAAAACCAAAACCAAAACAAATGTTGCTGTTGTCACAGTTGATTGCCGCCGCCTCGTCGGCTGTTTGGATTTTCTTCCCATTTAGATACTCTTTAAATAGCATTTTCTTTTCTTTTGCTCGCCCCACTCACGAGTTGGAGAGATTTTAGATATGACTTTTGTTTTTTTTTGTTTTTTGTTTATATCAGCTTGTTGGCGTGGGCGTGGCCACAGACCAAATACACACACACACTCAGATATTCATGAAAAATAGAAATAAAAATATTAATCGCAACTGATTAAGGCACTTGCATGTTAAATCGATTAACAGCACGTCCCTCGCATATGAATAATTTCGAGTACTCGTACTCGTACGAATATAGCAAGTGTGCTCCACTTACACTCACATCACACACAGTCCGTCGTTAATGCGAATTTGTTTCTGTTTTTATTCCCCGGCGTCTCGGTCTGACGGCCGTTTTTAATCGCGGCGTCGAATTTGGCCCCTGGGGGTCACCAGACGCATGGCTGGAAATGGGTCGATGTCGATGTCGAAGGGACCCCAATTGCATTCTACATTCAACTCGACTCGACTCGACTCAACATGCACTTCAATCATTAGCCACAAGCACCAAATTCCATTTCACTTGCCCCTCTTCACACACACTTGAATCCCACTCAGCAACACTTTGCTCTCTCTTTATTATTAAACGCCTTCTGTGTCCATTTGGCAATAAGTTTGCATACTTCTTCCTCTTCTTCCTCTTCGTGTTGCGTCTCATTAAGAATTTTAGCGTAAACATTGTTCTATTTGTATTCCACCCGCACTCAAGAGGCTTTTCCTTTCAGTTGTCTCTCTTGTACACAGAACAAAAATATTCGAAAATTTAAGATTATAATTCACGATATACATAATTGTTAAATTAACAAAATATGCGAATGAAATGACAACCATTTAGCATCAAAATAAACTAAACAGACTTAAAACCATGCCTGTTAAATTTTGATTAGTAATCATAATCATTAGTAACTAGATTATTTTTGTTTAAAAGTCGAACTGATGATTAAATTACGATTATTTTCGGTTTTGCCCAATTATTTAATGATTACGATTACAAAAAATCAAAAATAATATAAGATTTGTACAATTATTCAAAAATAATCAGAATAAATCAAAAATAATCAAAAATATTATTTTTGAGTTTTCGGATTATTTTTATTTTTTTCTGATTATTTTTGATTATTTTTGGTTATTTCTGATTATTTTTAACTATTTAGTTAAAATCAAATTATTTTAAATTTTCACAATCAAAGCAGCAAAAATAATCAGAAATAATCAAAAATATTCCGAAATATTCAGAAAGATTATTTTTTAAATATTTTTGATTTTTTCTGATTATTTTGGAATAATTGTAATAATTTTAATCAGAAAAAATCCAAAATATTCCGAAATAATCAGAGAGATTATTTCTTGATTATTTTTGATTTTTTCTAATTATTTTTGAATAATTATAATAATTTTAGAATATATCTGATTTTTTGTAATCGTAATCATCATACAGTAACAAATATTCTTATTGAATCAATCAATCTTACTTTAATCTATCATTTCCTACAAGATATTCCGAAATAACCTAATTTTTGACACCACTTGGGATTGATTTTATCCCGGAATATCAGGTTCTTCTGTGCTAGCCCTTGTTAAAGTGTACTTTTAAGTATCCGATTTCTCCCTTAAGTATAGCATAACTTTCAATGTCTAGCTTCACTTTACAGGGTATCAAAATAGCACATACTTTGTAACTCAATCGTAAAATGTGTTCAGCTCTCTAAGAACCACATAATTCATACAAACGGCAGATCATTAAACTAAAATGTTATGGGCCAAATTTGCTATAAATAACAACAAATATTGCATCAAAATTAACAAATACAAAAACGAGTATGTCCCGCCTTATTTACGGCCGATTCTCATGGCTCGGGTCGAGAATTATTTTCGAAATGAATGAATTTGTTATTCTGCATTGTTTGTTTGCGAGCTAATCGTCAGCTAAACATTTGAAAAGTCAAAATTTCCTTGACGTCTTTGGTGCAACACATGTTTAGCCTTAGATCAGCAGCAGTTTACGCTGGTGACGAAATTTAAATAAGCAATGACAAATTATGAAAGATGAGTTCACCAAGTAAAAATACATTTGTTTTGTGTAAAGTGAATTAGAAATTCTTATCTTTTAAATTATCTTTTTGTAGTTAAAATATTCCTGAGAATGAGCAAATTAATTGAAACTGAATTGATAATAAATTTAACTGTCTGAGAGTTGCTTTCAGTCTGTCTGAGACTGGATTCATTCAAGGCATTCAAGTGAATACTTAGCGAGTACTTGTGATTGATTCAGAGAAAGACAAGAATCCATCTCTCTGTCAGACATGAAGTGTGGCTCTTAGACACTTGATTACCCTGTTCTTATCTCCTATCAGAGTGCTTAATTATTTAGGCAATGTGTGTGGTTATCTCATGATATCCAACAAATATGAAATCTCTCAATGACGCTGATGATGATGATGATGACTGTGTGGCTTATCCGTTAATCAATTTAATCAATTGCGGGGTCAGTGACTAGTTTAATCTGTCATTTAATTCACTTCTCGTTACTCATTTCAACAGCAAAATGAACTCCAAATACGAGAACATGAAGATCATATACAATCGCAGCAAGATCGGCTGGTATTGGGCGCCTCTCTTTGTGTCCTTCTGGTTTCTGCTCTACTATTTGGTGGTGATGCCCAGTTTCCATCGCATGCCGCCATTGAAGACGCTGCAGGACGAGCAACAGCAGCCAGGACAGTTTATTGGCGAGCGTGCGGAGAGTACTCTGCTCAAGCTGACGAAGATCGGACCCAAGGTGGTGGGCAGTGCGGCCAACGAACAAGTCGCTGTCCAGCTGCTGCTGGGCGAGATTGGCGACATCATCGACGGTGCTCGCACGGATCTCTTTGACATCCAGAAGGATGTGCAGATCGCCTCGGGCAACTATCTGCTCTGGTCCATGGTGAACGTCTACCAGAGTGTGCAGAACGTGGTCGTCAAGGTCTCGCCCAGGAATGCGACCAGCGAGGCGGCGCTGCTGATCAACAGTCACTTCGACTCCGTCCCCGCCAGCTCTGGTGCCGGAGACTCGGGCATGATGTGCGTCATCATGCTGGAGGTGCTGCGCGTGATCACCAAGTACGAGACGCCGCTCACCTACTCGCTGGTCTTCCTCTTCAACGGCGCCGAGGAGAATCCGCTGCAAGGCTCCCACGCATTCATCACTCAGCATCCCTGGGCGAAGAATGTCAAGTAAGTTGCCCCTCCAAGGATTTACCTCAACTGCCATCTAATTGTCAGCTGACTTATTTTAGAGCCGTCGTCAACTTGGATTCAGCTGGCAGTGGCGGTCGAGAGATTCTCTTTCAGTCTGGCCCCGATCATCCTTGGCTAATGAAGGTACCAAATTTATTATATTAATTTTAGTATTTACTTTATTTTATAATATGCACTATTTTATAAGAACATTAAGAATAATGATACTTTTTCTATTCACATTACATAATTTCTAATTAATATGATATATTTTTTATTATTATTATAATTGATATTATTTTTATCAGTACCAAATTTTTAATTTTCAGTTTTTACATTCGAATAAATATTAGTTTAATGTGTAACTTTTAGATTTATTTTAGCTATTTATTTTTTGTACTTTTCTCTCTTTTTTTTATTTTTTTAATATAATTGATATTATTTTTATCGATATCAAATTAAATTTAATGAAAGTTTAATAAGTAACTTTCAAATTTATTTTTTTCATTTTTTATTTATTTATTTAAAATATTTTTTTTTTACATTTGTCTAAATATTATTTTAATGTGTAACTTTTAACTTTATTTATTTATTTATTTTTTGTAAATTTTTCTCATATTTTTTTTTATTTTTTAATCAAAATAATTTATTTTTATTATTATTATAATTGATTTTATTATTATTATCGGTACCAAATTTTTAATTTTTTATTTTTATATATATTTAATATTTTTTTTTTTATTTTATACATTTAACTAAATATTAGTTTTATGTGTAACTTTTCAATTTATTTTAGTTATTTCTGTTTTTACAATTTTCTCTTTTTTCTCTAGTCAGTATGATTTATTTTTATTATTATTATAATTGATATTATTATTATCGGTACCAAATATTCAATTTTTTATTTTTTTACATACGATCAAATATTAGTTTAATGTGTAACTTTTAAATTTATTTTTTTTATTTATTTTTAGTACTTTTTTCAAATTTTTTTTTCTAATTTTTTACAACAATATGATTTGTTTTTATTATTTTTATAATTGATATTATTTTCATCGGTACCAAATTTGTAATTTTTTATTTTTTACATTCGACTAAACATTAATTTAATGTGTAATTTTTTTATTTATTTATTTTTTTTACATTTTTCTCTTCTTTTTTTAGTCAATATGATTTATTTTTATTATTATTATTATATTTGATATTATTTTTATGAGTACCAAATTTTTAATTTTTTATTATTTACATTCGACTAAATATTAGTTTAATGTGTAACCCTTAAATTTATTTTATTTATTATTTTTTTTACTATTTTCTCATTTCTTTCATCTCTTTTTCCTGCTCAGTACTATGGAAAACACATTGAACATCCCTTTGCCTCCACAATTGGCGAGGAACTGTTTCAAGCTGGCTTTATTCCTTCAGAAACAGACTATCGCATTTTCCGCGACTTTGGAAAAATACCTGGTAAATAAATATCAAATATATTTCTAATGGGCTCTAACTTCAAAGCTTTCTCCACTTCAACCAGGTCTCGATATGGCTCAGGTTTTGAATGGTTATGTTTATCACACAAAGTTCGATCGGTTCAATATAATACCTAGACGCACTTACCAATTGACTGGCGACAATCTTCTGAGCTTGATCAAGGCATTGGGCAATGCTCCCGAGCTGGAAGATCCTGCCGTGAGTTGCTTAAGAAATCTAAATAAATTACATACTTAAACACAACTTATTTACAGAAATATGCCGAGGGTCATATGATATTCTTCGATGTCCTGGGCTGGTTCTTCATCTATTATCCCGAGCCAGTGGGCGTCATTATCAACATCTGCGTCTGTGTTTTGGTCCTGGTTACGATCGTGGTCTATATCTGGAGTATGGCCAGCAGCACGGGCATGTTCAGGCGTCGCATCTTCGCCAAGTTCGGCATTTTGGCCGCCCTTCAGTTGTGCGGCGTCTGCCTGAGTCTTGGCCTGGTCATTGCCATCGCCTTCTTCCTCGACGGCGTTGGCTTGTCCATGTCCTGGTTCTCACAGACCTGGATGATATTCGGCTTGTACTTCTGTCCCATGTTCTTTGGCCTGGGCATTCTGCCCGCCATCTACTTCAGTCGCACCAAGGAGGTGAGTTTATTTCATTTACAATTTTAATATTTATTATTAATTTAATGTTTGATCTTTTCAGCATGGTTTGCCACTTGGTTATGGCATTCAGCTGCTGATGCACTCGCATTGCCTGATCCTGACTGTGATCACCATTCTGATGATATCGTACAATATTCGCTCTGCTTTTATTCTGCTCATCTGCATTGGCTTCTACACGATTTCAGTTCTCATCAACATGGCCACATGTGCCCACAAAACAAGTAAGTCATCTCTCTTATTAATTAACTAATTAATTCCTGATTTCATTTGATTCTCCTTGCAGATTTCTTGTGGCTAATTCCGCACTGCATCCTCCAGATTCTGCCCTTCCTGTTCTACGCCTATTGTTGCTATGCCTTCTATGTTGTCTTTGCTCCCATGCAGGGACGAGAAAGTTCCTCAAATCCAGAGCTGTTGATTGGCGGATATACGGCCTTGTTCTGTTTACTGTTGTCTCCCTTCCTGGTGCCCTTGCTCTGTTTGTTCCGCAAATCAAAGACTATCATCTCACTCTTTGGCATCTGCACGCTGATCTTCATCATCCTGGCTGCCACGCCTGTGGGATTCCCCTATGTGGAGAAGACTGCGGTTCAACGATTCTTCTCTGTGGTGAGTATTGTATTTAGGCAGAAAATAAATATATGGATGAATGGGAAACTCTTCGATATACTTTTTTATGTGGGGTATTTTTAGTTTCAGTCTTATGAAATAAATTTATTTTAACCAGGGATTAAAACCGAAACGAGTATCGGTTTCAATTACGGTTTCGGCTATGTTCTCATTAAGGTTATCGGTTATCGTTTACGTAAAATCTTTGAGTAAGCGTTTCGTAACGGTGAACCGATTTTTGTATGTTTCGGTTTTAAAATACCGTTATGGTTTCGGTTCACACAAAAAAAAAATGTTTTTTTTTGAAAAATATAAATTTATTTATAAAATAAAGTATTAATCAGCTTTCTTATGCTTTCTTTACTTTATTACTTTCTTGATATGTAAATTCGATCATGAATATCACAAATATTCAAAATTAAACATAAGAAAATTAAAACAAAAATTAAAATGAATAATATTTTTTTTTTTGATGTACGAAAAACCGAAATTAACCCTTATAAATGAAACGGTTACTAAACGGTTATTTCGGTTTACAGAGTCTCGGTTTTAAGGTTTCGGTCAAATGAACATTTTTTTTTTCGGTTACGGTTTCAGTTACGGTTTTAAATTTCAATCGGTTTTTACAGGTTAAAGGTTACGGTTTCGGTTAGGGTTTTAATCCCTGACTTTAACTTAAAAAAGATATGAATCAATAATTAAATATTTATTGAAAACTCCAAAAACAACTCATATTTTAAAAAATCGTTAAATCTGTAAAATTTTCAATTAAGTGCAATAAATTCATATATTTTACAGCACACAACACGCACCTTCCACAATGGCGACGCTGTCAGTTCCGTGAATCATACGGACTCTGGATATTACGTAATGCCCATCGATAGACATCCCAAGTCCCTGGACAGCATTCTCTTCGAGAATACAGATTACAGCAAAGCCAATCGCAGTGATTGCGATACGGAAATCATGTGCGGATTTCCCATTTACAGCACGCGCTGGGTGAAGGCGGTGTAAGTAACTAGATACTCATTAAAAATTGTTCCTTAACTGATGTTATTTGATATAATTCATTCTAAATTCGACAGGCCTAATGGCTATTGGGTGCCTGGTCCTGAGCCAAACAAGGATTATCTGCCCAGCCTGAGGATTATTAGCAAAGAAAGCACTTCGGAGACGAATATTATGTTTACTCTCGAGGTTTCTGGGCCGGATCACACGAGTATATTTATTGAGCCCTTGGCCGATGCGAAGCTGGTGGACTGGACATTCACCAAGGAGCCGTTGGAGAAGAACTTGCCGCCGCCTCACTACGTTTACTGGTCCTATGCATTGGATCCCACACCGCTGCGCTTCAATTTGGAATTTGAGGTACTTCCTCTAACTGATCACTCACTTAACTTACAATTTATACTTTGAAATTGTTTTTTACAGCGTGCGAGTGCTGATTGGTCGGGATCAACGTTCCGAATCGCCATCATGGGACACAGAATACACGACGACATGTTCATAGAGGAGGATTACAGGGAGTTCCTGGCCAAGTTTCCGGCTTGGGCGCATGTGAATTCATGGATTGGTTCCTACACCAGCTGGCAGCTCTAAGAGCCGCTCTGAATGTTTGACATTTGATATTACTACCCGATACTACTCACTTCTCAGTACTCATTAATATTTCGAGTGATTGCCATGATGTCTGAACTGTTGTTAAGTTTTTGTACTCATCATACTCAGAGCTGAAATCAATATGCAACGAACAAAGTGTTTTAAACCATGACACGTATTGTATTTAAATTAAACAACTAGAATTTAACTGGAACTATTGCGCAAATCCAAAACTAAATTACATTTAATTAATTCGTATTAAAATATATATTTTAAATAATTTATTAAGTTACACGACTCGTCTTTAAATCACCCAACTCTCGTAGGAGGCAAACCAGTCCGTCGTGTATGTCCAGTCCGGAAACGTGCTGAGAAAGTCGCGATAGTCCTGCGTGTAGTGCTCCTGATGATACAGGAAGTGCACGCTCACGGCCATTTTGAAGTACGGCCCATTGGTATTCCCAACTTCATGCTCAAACTCCAGCCAGAAATTGAAACGCTCCTTGACCATGGAATACACATGGTATATAAAATACGGAGGCTGACGTCCATCGTTCAAGACTGTTTCATCCACCGACCAGTTGCTGATCTTCACATTGGGCTTGGGATCAATGTAAATGACAATGCGATCGCCTGCCTTTATGCTGTACTCGATACGCGTCTTGTTCGCACTTATCGATTGTCGGGAGACTTCGTTGAGCTCCGTGGGAATGGGGAAAACTGGCGGCGTACTATAGATCCAACGTGCAGAGTCCCTGGAAAAATATTGAAAACATTTTAGAATCTGATGTGTGAAATTTAAATTCAATGATATTTGAAATATAAATTTAATAGAATAAAATTCAAAAAAAAATTTTAGATTTTGATGATATATGAATTATAAATTCACAATTGAACAACATTGAAAACGGTTTAGAAGTAGGAAATATTAATTCAATAATATTTGAAATTATTTAGTATCTGATTTGAAATATTAATTCAATAGAATCATATTGAAAATCAGTTCTAATCTGATGATATATGAATATTTCAATAGAATAAAATTCAAAAACAATTTTAGAATCTGATGATATATGAAATATGAATTCACAATTGAACAACATTGAAAACGGTTTAGGAAATATTAATTCAATAATATTTGAAATTATATAGTATCTGATATGAAATATTAATTCAATAGAATCATATTGTAAATTAGTTAGAACCTGATGATATGTGAAATACAAATTCAATAGAAAAATATTAAAAATGAAGTAGAAACTGAGTTTATCTGGGGTGCCACAGAAATCTCTTTCACCTGAATTTGACGTACATTTGTATGAAATTTACGTCATTTTTCAGGTGAAAGAGATTTCTGTGGCACCCCAGTATATGAATTTTAAATTCAAACTCACTTCCAATTCAACCAATAATATTGAAAACATTTTAGCATCTGATATATGAAATTTAAATTCAATAGAATAATATTGAATATGATTTAGAAACTGATGAAATATGAAATATAAATTCAATAGAATAAAATTTAAAAAACAATTTTAGAATATGTTGATATATGAAATATAAATTCACAATTGAGCAACATTGAAAACGATTTAGGAAATATTAATTCAATAATATTTGAAATTATTTAGTATCTGATATTCAATAGAATCATATTGAAAACTAGTTAGAATCTGATGATATATGAAACACAAATTCAATAGATAAATATTAAAAATGATTTAGAAACTGATGTTATATGAGTTATAAATTCAAACTCACTTCCAATTCAACCAATAATATTGAAAATATTTTAGAATCTGATGTGTGAAATTTTAATTCAATAAAATATTATTGAATATGATTTAGAAACTGATATGAAATATAAATTCAATAGAATAAAATTGAAAACAAATTTTAGAATCTGTTGATAATGTTGTTCAATTGTGAATTTATACAATTGAACAACATTGAAAACGATTTAGGAAATATTAGTTCAATAATATTTGAAATTATTTAGTATCTGATATGAAATATTAATTCAATAGAATCATATTGTAAATTAGAAATCTGATGATATGTGAAATACAAATTCAATATAAAAACATTAAATATGATTTAGAAACTGAATTTATATGAGTTTTAAATTCAAACTCACTTCCAATTCAACCAATAATATTGAAAACATTCTAGATCTGATATGTGAAATTAAAATTCAATAGAATAATATTGAATATGATTTAGAAACTGATAAAAATAAATTCAAAATTTAGCAACATTGAAAACGATTTAGGAAATATTAATTCAATAATATTTGAAATTATGTAGTATCTAATATTCAATAGAATCATATTGAAAACTAGTTAGAATCTGATGATATTTGAAACACAAATTCAATAGAAAAATATTTAAAAATGATTTAGAAACTGATGTTATCAGGGGTGCCACAGAAATCGCTTTCGCTTGAAATTGACTTAAATTTGTATGAAATTTATGTGAAATTCGAGCGAAAGAGATTCCTGTGGCACCCCTTTATATGTGGTTTAAATTCCAACTCACTTCCAGTTCAACCATCTGCCACTGTAAAGCGGCAGTCCGCAGTAGGGCTCATTGGCACAGTTATCGTTCAGCCAACTCTCGGGCTCCACATTCTTGAGGGTCGTGTCATAGAGCTCGGAGTAACGTGTGTCCACGGGCTGTACATAGAAGCCAGTCTCCGATTTTGTCGTACTATCCTCGTTATGCAGAATGCGTTGAGTGTGCTGCGATATAAATTAAATGTATTTCAAAGACAATCTCTCAATAATTGAATAGATCTTACCAAAACATAATAACGCTGCGCGGCAACCTCATGCTTGAAGGGGAAACCCGCCGGAGTTGCGGCTAATATGATAAAGATGATCGTGATAACGCCAAACATTGAGATGAAGATCTTTGATTTGCGGAATTTAAACAGCATGGGTATCTGAAAAAGGATTTTAATACTCGAATAAGTAAATGATTAAAAATACTTGAGGCGAACTTACAATAAAACCGGCAAAATGCATTGTCATCAGGGCAATAAATAAGGCCAGCAGCATATCCGGTTTGCTGTCGGGACCGTCACGTCCCTGCATCGGCACAAAGACCAGAAGAAACTCGTAGTTCAGGAAGGTGTAGAACAGAAACGGCGCCACCTGGCACAACAAATGAACGGGCACAAAGAAGCTCTCTATGAAAGTAAAGAAAAATTAAAAATTTAATTGACATACATTTGTATGAAATTTATGTCAAATTCAAGCGAAAGCGATTCCTGTGGCACCCCTGAATATTAAAAAAATATAAGATAGTAAATAATAGCTTATAATAAATGAATGGGCACAAAGAAGCTCTCTATAAAAATAAAAGACAAATTCGCAGAATTGAAAAGAAGGTCTTTAGTTGTCCGGCTTAACAAATTTATATAATATATTTTTTGTAAAAACTGGAAATATTAAACTTCCGCTGTCCGCGGTTTTAATGTTCTTTCCTTGCAATTGGATTTGGCTTGGCTAAAAAGTCAGATTTAGTGTTTTGGCAGGAAACATCCAGATTTGCCGGGAAAAAAGCTAAATTTGGTGGGAAAAAAAGCTCAACTTGGCGAAAAAGTCTAAATTTATCAAGAAGAGTTTATCTGTGAGTTTTGTTATCAAATTTCATACAGCAACACAGTTTTTGATTCTAAAGGTTAATTTGCATCCGATTGTTCCTATGACAGCTATATGATATGGTAATCCGACTTTGATCAAATTTGGTCAGAGTGTAAGAGACAGTTCCAAACATACAATCTGTGAGTTTGGTTGAGATGAGAAATGATCTCATCTATGTTGTGTGAAAATTTCATCTTTCTTCGCTTAGCCGTTTGGCCTACACGTTGATTCTCAGTCAGTCAATCAGTGAGTCAGTCGGGACAAAGAGTTTTATGTATATAGATAAATAATAGCTTAACAATC
Organism: Drosophila subquinaria; assembly: GCA_037043405.1. Lineage (NCBI taxonomy): Eukaryota > Metazoa > Arthropoda > Insecta > Diptera > Drosophilidae > Drosophila > Drosophila subquinaria. The sequence continues at coordinate 88,337 of JBAMBL010000992.1, read as the reverse complement.
ACTTACTCTTGAAGATGACCTTAAAGATCAGCTGGAGAATGACGGAGATGCTGTAGAAGAACAAGCCGAACATGGGAAAGAAAGCCGATCGCACGCCCATTCCCATCAGGATCACACAGATCAGGACAATCAGGATGCAATGGGAGTGCATGAAACAGGCGATTGTTTCGTTCAGCTTCATGTTCGTCTGCTGCTTGGTCCGGCCGATGTAGAAGGCGGGCAACAGACCCAGGCCAAAGAACATGGTGCAGAAGTAGAGGCCGAAGGTCATCCAGACGCCGTAGTACCAGGATTCGGTCAGGCCAACGGCGTGCATGAAGACGGCCACGAGGATGGTCAGAGCCCAGGCGATGATCACGGCGGCCAGCTGGACCAGGAAGATGACACCGAAGCGCAGGAGAACCGCCTTGGGGGCATCTGCGCCATCGTCCCGGGTCATGAAGTAGACGGAGATGGCAATGGAGATCAGGGCAGCCACAGACACGACTGTATTGATGGCAATGCTCGCGGACTCGGTGTAGACCACCATGAACCAGCCGAGGTAGTCGAAGAAGACGGCGTGTCCCTCGGCGTATGCATCCGTGTCCTCCAGCTCGGGCGCATTGGCCAAGGCCCAGGTCAGGGCCAGGACATTCTCGCCCGTGGACTGGTAAGTGCCCCTGGCCAGGTTCTTGAAGTTGTCGTACTTCGTGTGGTAGACATAGCCATTGAGGGCGTGGGCCATATCCAAGCCGGGTAGATTGCCATAATCCCGGAATATGCGAAAGTCCGTGTCGGAGGGTATAAAGTTGTTCTGGAACAACTCCTCGGCGAGTGTGATGGACCACGGATGGGGAGCGTGCTTCTGATAGTAGTTCATGAGCCACGGATGATTGGGACCCGTTTGGAACAGCACCTCACGGCCCCCCGAACCGGTTGAGTCCAGATTGATCAGAGCTCTGTCAAAATATAAAAGTCATTTAAATGAATACAAGTGGGAAAGGCGATGGTCGAACTCCCGACTGTGGGATACCCGTTACTTATTTGAATTTAAATTTAAAATATTTTTTATTGCATGCTTTTAGGCACTTACACTGCTTAAAAGTTTTAATCAGCCATTACCACCTTTCTATTTGTCCGATCTTGTTGCGATTTAGAAGGATGATAGTTAATAATATTAGTTAACGTTAATTAGTTAAAAAATCCTAATACATTGAAAACTGTGCGTGTGGCGGCTTTTCGCGATTTACGGAGACGGAAAGGGGCGTGGCGAAAATTTTAAACAAACTTGATTTGCGTGGGGTTTATAGAAGTCTGTGTACCAAATTTGATTGCTCTAGCTCTTATAATCTCTGAGAAATAGGCGCTCACACGGACGGACAGACGGACATGGCTATATCGACTCGGCTGTTGATGCTGATCAAGAATATTAATACTTTATGGCAGCGGTGGGCATGAAATCTGAATTCGGGAGCAGCCGCTGCTCCTTCTCCCTGTTACATACATTACATCCCCTTTTACTTATTTTTTAAGTAACGGGTATAATTTCCCCTAATGTCCACTCACCTGCAATTGGCAGCCCATCTGTGCTTCGTGATGAAGCCGTGTGAGCCCAGCATGTTGGACTCCTCGCCGCCGTTGAAGAGAAACACCACGGGATGGTCCAGCGGACGATCGGAGCGGGCAATGACGCGCAGGGCTTCCAGCATGATGACGACCATGACGCCATCGTCTCCGGCTGCCGGAGTCTTCACCTCCGAGTCGTAGTGACAATTCACCAGCAGGTATTTGTCACTGGGCGAATCCTTCCGCGAGATCTTGACCACCACATTGGACACATTGTCGTAGCTGGTGGCTGCTTCCCACAGATAGAAGGCACCCGAAGCGTATTGCACCTCCGACTCAATCTCGTAGAGATCTTTGCGCGACTGCTCCACAATTTTGGCGATCTCCCGTTTGATGAAGTTCACAGTGTGCACTTCGTTGTTTATGGATCCCATCATCTTGTTACCAATTGCCGAGTACTCGGCCAGCTGTATCTTGGCCCGCTCGCCGATAAACTCATCCGGGTGATGAACCTCATCGCGCACATACAACATCTTGGGGTAGGAGAAGAAGCTCGGGATGACCGCCACATAGAAGAGTGTGAACCAAAGCACACAGAAGATCGGGGCGCCATACCAGGGCCATTTCTTTCCCCCTCTTTTGGGCTCCTTTTTATCGGAGTCTATGTCGAAACTGGAGAAGGACATCTGTGAACGGAAATTAAATTAAATTAATTAAATTTAATTGATTAAATTAATTCAATTAATTAAATTAATTAAATTAATTAAATTGATTAAATTGATTAAATTGATTTAATTAATTAAATTAATTAAACTTATAAAATTAATTAAATTGATTAAATAAATTAAATTATTTAAATTAATTAAATGAATTTAATTGAACTAAATTAAATTAAATTAAATTATATTATATTAAATTAAATAAACGGAAATGTTGAAGTTAAGCATTTACTACTTTTATAAGAGCGATAACTTAATCTTATTTTAAACTTTAGTCACAATTATTCAATAAAGAATATTTGTAGAAATGTGTTTTATAAATGTTCATTTATTTATACACCTTTTTCTCACTTTTTATTTCAACAGAATCCGCGGATTATATAATTTTAGTTCGATTTTGGGTATTACCTCTAATCAATGTCACATTCGCGATAGGTTTTCTCAGCACGGAAACTCGACCGATCCACAAGACGATCGTTGGGCAACTGATAAAAGAAACTAACAAAATTGGAGGCGTGCAATCAATAGGGCTATAGTACTCGTACTGTATGCTGCTAAGTTGGGGCTTATCACCGATTACGATTTGGCGATAGCTTGCGGCAACTTGGGAGGTGTTGTTTATGGTTTGATGACCGTTAATGGTCAGATTAAGCTTTATGTCGGCGTTTATCTGAATACCGAACTGAAATGGAGTGAAATAAACATTTATGCCCTCATTAACTTGCATAAAATGAATTCAAATGAAATAAGTTTAGAAAGTACTTTTAAAATAAAACAAAATAGGCTGAGTAATTCAAGTAGGAATTTATACAAGGAAATTATCGGAAATGAGAAAGTCAAGATTCTATTCAAACTACGGCAATATTCAGTACACATCCGAGGAGGATACTAAAAGTGCCCTGATCCAACTCTCCATATTCTATTTGTATCTGATGTGTCTGACAATCGTCTGCAGTTCTTTGACAAGCGAGTATCTTCATCATTTCACGAATGGCATGAGAACTTTATTTGAGAGACCTTATCATATGATGGATAATAGAACGATATCATTCAGGGAAGTAATTACCATAGAGGACTTTTGGAACTATATGGAATATGTGGTTATAAATCTGTTCCATGGTGTTCAAGACGATAATTGGGATTCCATTCCTGTAAACAACAAACCTCTCCTACATGGAAAAATGTTTCTAAATGAGAGTTTGCTTCTTGGGGCTCCGAGGTTGCGACAGATTCGCGTCAGGAATAACACCTGTCCACTAAACGCTGCTTTCTTCAGATACTTTAACACTTGTGTGGCGCCCTATTCAAAGGATGTTGAGTTCAAGGAACCTGTCTACAAGGGGTGAGTCGTTAATCCCACAGATATAATCCTCCATTTTATATGCACTGTTAACTGCAGATCAGGGACCGCAAATAAGAGTTATGAGAAACTGGATAAACTTTTATTTTCAATATTTATTTAAAAATTATAGAATAAAAGTTATTTTTTAATTTTTATTTTGGCAATTGAAAATAAAAGTTTTTTTCAATTTTTATTATAGACATTGAAAATAAGAATTATTCTTCTTTATTATAAAAGTTGAAAAGACAATTGCAGTCATTTTTATTTTTCAACTTTTATAATAAAAATTGAAGAATGATTCTTATTTTACATTTTTATAATAAAAATGGAAAAATAACTTTTATTTTAAATTGTTAAAATAAAATTAAAAAATAAGAGTTAAATTATAATTTTTAAATACAAATTAAAATTTTATTATTATTTTAAATTTTTTTATTTAGATCGAAAAATAAGAGATTTCTTTTATTTTTTTTTGATAAAAATCAATAAAAAACTTTTGTTTAATAATTTATATTTTTCAAATTATAATCGTTACGGTCCCTGTTGCAGATTTACATTTAAGACTATGAGTGAACTTGGAGTAAAGTCTACTATTGGAAAGGTGAATACATATCCAAGCGGTGGCTATGTCCAAAGCTTGACATATGAAAAGGATACAAATAGGGGAATTATTCGACATCTCAACTATACCAAATGGTTGGATCGAAGCTCGCGTCTTGTTGTATTTGAGTTTAACGTGATTAATTTGAATTTGAATGTGCTTCAAAGTGTCAAGTAAATAATTTGTAATTTAATCAACGAATCTTTCGATAATTAGAGAATTTACTAATACCACAGATTAATATTCGAGATAATGCCAACTGGCCTCATTAATTCCCTATATAAATCGGATATAATCTACGCAAATTCTCCATTAATATCATCAGGCTGGACGATTCTGCTTTGTGCCGCAATCGTTTATTTGATTAATTTCTATTACACTTACGTTGAGATCAAGAAACTATATCTCAATGGCAGGTGGATTTACTTTTCAGAGCTATCTTTCGTGTTGGATCTACCCAGAATATTTGTAATACAAACCAAAGTTCCCTTCCAGCTCTTATATATTTTAATTCTTTATCTATTAGATTCTACACACATCTCTTGGCTTTTCCATTTATTACATTGCCAAGCAAGACATATTTGAAGTCATTAACAATGCGAAAGGCAACTTTATTCCGTTGGATCATGAGGTCCTTGTCTATAGGATACATCAGGATGCGATGGGATTTTTGGTCTTCTTTTCGTGGATGGTTTCGCTCAAGTTTATGAGTTTTAATCCAGTGCTGAGAACAATTGGCCGTGCCATGCAAATGGTAACAATATTTTCAGATATTATTTAACATCTCAATTAAATATTTCATACTTTTCCACCTCAGGCAACATCAGATTTGGCTGCATTCGCCGTTATGTTCTTCATCACAATTGCTGCATTTGGAAATCTCGGTGTAATGCTTTTCGGTGGCTCCAATGAAAATTTCAAAGACTTTCCCACAGCCTTTTTGACTATGTTGCGTTTGATAGTCAGAGATTTCAACTACTTTGAATTGGCAGATGATTTCCATGTTCTCGCTCCCATATTCTTCTCAACATACGTTGTGTTCATATTTTTTGTGCTACTGGTAAACTACTTGATCTGCAAAGAATTGTTACATTATAAATTTAATTTCGTTATATTTTCAGAACATGTTCCTGGCCGTCATCATTTTAGCCTTCAGAACGGCCACAAAGATGGCGGCCTACAAGCCAAACTTCTTTTGGTACTACATCAGGAAGCAACTGTACAGGGTGTCTAATGGTTTATTAAAGGCTCCCAAGTATCCAAAACTCATAGATGGAATCGCTTTGAATCAGCAGCTGGATGCCAAGAAGCTGCGTGAACTGTAAGTCCTCAACAAATTGTTAAAATATATAAACTAAATTATTTTCTACCACAGGCGCCTCATCAGATATTATACAGAAACAGAGGAGGATCTAGATACGTATGTATTCTGATATAAAAATCTGAAGTAAACTAAATACAGTATCTTTTGCAGCTTATTCTCGCGCTTGGATCTAATTGAAAATATTTTCCATCGTCTCACAAACAATATGGACGATTTAATAGAACAAGCTAAGCACAACAACAAAATTGCCTAACAACAAAAATAAAAACAAATTTTGAGCAAATTTTCTTATGAGTGTGGGTTATTTTAAGACAAGTAATCGAATGTAACTCGTATTATCGAAATTAGTGATTATTTACCTTTTAATCAGTTATGGGCAGGCACATGCCATATCTTACCAATATGTACATATGTATAATCTTCTTTCTGATTATAAGTGCTACTTATACTAATGTACACACTTTTTGTCGAACGACGCTAGGAATTATAATCTTTTTACAATTCAGTAGTTGGAAGCCAAAAGTCATTAAATAAAAATAATTCATTTTTCATATATAATGTTTAAATCAGGGACTGCAAATAAGAGTTATGAATGCTGACTTCAATTAAAAAACTCAATGTGAAGGAAATATGCTATAGTAAAATGATAAACACCAAAATTTCTAAAGGAAAAATAGTCATTAAATTTCAATTTTTTAATAAAAAGTTGTGAAATATATCTGATTTTTTCAATAAAATTAAAAAATTAGAGGTATTTTTTGATGCATCATATGAAAGGTCTCGAATCATAGATGAAGAATAATTTTAAATTTTGGTAATACACCACTTGGCTCAAAAGATATTCAACTTAAACTTTTATTTTGGATTTTAAAAATAAAAGTTACGGAATAACTCTTATTTGTATCGTTTAAAATGAAAATCAAAAATAACTGTTATTTTTTATTTTTATTGAAAAAATCGGAAATAAATGTTATTTCACACCTTTTTTTAAAAAATTGAATTTTAATGATAATTTTTGACTTTTTAAATACAAATTCTAAATAATATTATTTCGCAACTTTAAAATATAAATTTGAAAATAATTGTTAATTTGCAAATTTTATTTCAAAGCTTATAACAGTTTCGTTTCTTGGTTTAAATCAAAACATTGAATTAAGTATTTTTATAATTTTCTATAAAAAGACATTGAGATATTACCACTTCGTAGCTAATCTCAACCTGAAGGTCTCCTCAGTGTTTACCTGTGAGATAAGAGAACAAAAACTATTCAGATTATCAAAGACTAAAAGTCTTGCCACATTTGGGCTTTATTCCTTCTAATCGAATACTAAGTCTCGTCAAATACATATAAAATACAGTGTACAAAAAATTGGTTCTACTACATTTCTGATTATGTAATTTTAAATAATCTCAATATAACCAGGTCTCATAGGACGCGGGCCAGGGCACGGCATCCACGTAGTTGGGAAAACTCTTGACAAACTTGGTAAAATCGGATGTGAGCAACTCCTTGTGATGAATCCAAAATCCACTGACGCCCAGTTCTAGGGAAGGCGTACTCCAGATTCCATTCGATTTCTGTAAAGTAATAGAAATGTAATTAATTGAATGTTTGAATTGCTTTGCCAAGAGAAGAAAGTACCTCAACTTCCACCCAGAAGTTCAGCGGAGCCGCGTTGACGCCGTAGGAGAAATATATATAATAAGGCGGCTTAAAACCCAGACGTAAAGGTGTCTCATGGAAGGACCATTTCTCGACCCGGGCAGTGTTCATTGGCTGTATATAGAGTCCCATGTGATCCGGACCGGACAGTTGCATTTCGAAGCGCATTCTTGTGGGTGTCGTTTGCTTCTTGGATATCACTTTAACCACGGGCACTGTGCCCAGCACTGGCTCCGAGGCGGGAATCCACAAACCTCTGGCTCTGTGAATTGGAAGAGAAGGAAAAGTTAGCGTTGTAAATCCAAACATTGAACTGAGTTAAGTATTGAAATTGAAAAATCGACAACAATCAGGGGTGCCACAGAAATACAAATTTAAGTGAAATTCAAGCGAAAGCGATTTCTGTGGCACCTCTGAATATGTAAGTTTTATATTTTTCACGAAAATCTATGTTCACTTGCTAAAAAAACTATGCGTACACACTTTTTTTTAACTTTAATAGCTTTAGTAAGTCATCATAGTAAAAAATATATATTTTGAAAGGTCGTTTAAATTCCGTTTGAATGATGCAAAGTTTTCATTAACCCATTTTTTAAAAAAAATATTTTGATGCAAAAAAATTCTTGAAACAATTCTAAAAGTAATTGCAAAAAATAAAATATCAAAAATATTTTTGCTAGTATTTTTTATAATTTTTTAAAAGTCCTGAAAATTAGGTACTATTGTAGCCCCTTTTTCCTAATTTTCACACAAAAAGTGGCTTTTTAGCAATTTTCAGAAAATCATAAAAAATACTAGCAGAAATACTTTTGAAATTTTTTTTTTTGCAGTTTCTTTTAGAATTGTTTCAAGAATTTTTTTGCATCCAAATATTTTTTTGAAAAAATCGAGGATAAAAGTTGAAAAAGTAGACGTTCACAAAAATTCAAAATCTTTCATGGGTACTTAATGGGTTAAGGACATTTTTGCATCATTCAAACCGAATTTAGACGACCTTTCCAAACATATTTTTTTTAACTATGACGACTTGACTTACAATAGCTGTTAAAGTTAAAAAAAAGTGAGTACGCATTGTTTTTCTGACTAGTGTAATTAACTCGATTGATACTCAACAAAATGATCGAGTTAAGGTACGTTAAATTCGCTATTTTTCGATTTTTCGATATATTTTTATGTCACTAGTATAAATTCTAACCTGGTCTTGAGCCAGCGCATGTTGTAGAGCGGAAAGCCGCAGTTCGTTTCCTTCTTGCAATCGTCTCTGACATCTCTGGCCATCGTCATGTTTATAACCTTATCTAAAATATAAATATATATATTTAAGAATATCAATGATAAGGTGAACAGCACTCACTCTTGACGGAATAGGTGCGTCTGTCCTGTGGCATGATAAAGTATCCAGATTCGGAGCGACGGACATTGTTGTTGGCATCGTGGAAGGTGCGTTTGGCGTGCTATCAAGTAAATAAAAACCCAAATGATTATGATTATATTGATGAAGCCTGATGAGACTTACCAATACGTTGAAACGCTGCACACTCGTCTCGGGTCTATAGGGGAAGCCGAGGGGCGTGGCCGCAATGATGACGCAGATCAAGGTGATGGCCATGAGGGAGCAGATGATGGTCTTGGACTTGCGGAACATGTGCAGCATGGGCACCACAAAGCCACAAGTGAGCAGACCAACAGCCACGCTAAACACGGCCAGAATCAACTCCGGATTGACGCTGTCACCAAAGCGGCCGAGCATGGGAATGAAGGTGACCAGGAAGCCGTGGGAGAAGTAGGCAAAGAACACGAACGGAGGCACATAGCACACAATGTGTGGAATTACCCAGGCAACATCTGAAAAGGGAGGACAAGTCTGTAGAGGATTCAAGAGATCAAACTCATAACTTACTGCGACTGTGCAGACTGGTGGACAAGTTGAAGACCACGCCCACCGTGTAGAACAGACAGGTGAGCATGAGCACGAAAGCTGAGCGAATGCTGCAGATGGTCAGGATGAGGGTGAGCAGGGCCAGAAACAGGCAGTGGCAATGCATCAGCAGCTGCACGCGTTGTCCAATGGGAAAGCGATCCTGCAAAGCAAAGGATTAATCTCTGAATTGTTCACTCTGCTCCAAGTACTTACATCCTTCGTGTAGTGGAAATACATGGCAGGCACAATGGCCAGCCCGAAGAAGAAGGGACAGAAGTAGAGTCCCAGCATCATCCAGTTGTGTGTGAACCAGGAGAGCGGCAGATGCATCACGTCCATGAGCACACCAATGAAAATGGTCAAGGCAGCACCTGCGACCACGGCGAGCATCAGCACCACGAACATGTGCAGCGTGTGCTTGAGGATCTTCTTCAGACTGATGCCCGTATTGTTGGACATCAGTTTGATGGCCAAACCACAGGCAACAATGGCTCCGATGGCCACCACCACGTTGAGGATGATGCCCTCCACTTCCGTGTAGAAGACCAGAAACCAGCCCATCACATCATAGTACACAGTGTGTCCCTCGGCGTGTTTCTGAAAAGATGAAAATTATTGTTTTAAAAATATTATTTATATTCAAAAAAATTTTATTTTTATAAGTAAATAATAAGTTATAATAAACTATAGTAAAAAATTATTATTTCAAAATTATTATTTATATGAAAAAACTTTTCATTTGTATTAGTTAATAATTAGTTATAATAATAATATAATATTAAAAATTAAAATTTGCTAATTTGTATGACAAAACAAAACTAAAAATAGTTACAAATCCTTTGAAATACTAATCAGCTAAAAATTGTATATATTCAAATCTAAAAATAATTCTCCTTTTAAATTTTTTATATTAAAAATAAAATTTGCTTATTTGTATTCCAAAATCAAAGTGAAATAATTAAAAATAGTTTCAAAAACCTTGAAATTCATAGTTTTCAATTAAAAATTTTATATTTAAATCTAAGAATAATTCTCATATTCAATTTTTATTATTAAAATGTTTCTCTAAAAACTTTTCAAATAATAGATTTTGTTTAGAGCAGCGCTGGGCACGCAGTGGCTCCGGGAGCAACGACTGTTTTTTTTGTGCTCTCGAATTCAGATTTATAGAACATATTATTTTTATTAATTTTATTTATTTTATTTTTTTATTCAACTTTATTTAAAAAACCTATTTTACTTTAATTTGTTATATAATAAAATATATGATTAATCATTCAACTCTTATTTTCAATTTTATAGTAATAAAAAATATGTTAAATTAATCTCAACTCACCGAAGTGTCCTCCAGTTCAGGTGCACTGGAGATCTCCCTAATGAGCGACAGAAGATTGTCGCCAGTGTTTTGGAAACTGCCGCGTGGAAAGATCTCGGCACGATCGTATTTCGTGTGGTAGACATATCCATTGTACTGGTAGGCCATGTCCAGGCCGGGCACAGCGCCGTGATCGCGGAAGATGCGAAAGTCCGTGTCGGAGGGAATGAAGTTGTGCTGGAACATCTCCTCGGCCAGGGTCGAGGCATAGGGATGCTTGATGGCACGGCGATAGCTCTTCATCAGCCAGGGATGATTGGGGCCGGACTGGAAGAGAATCTCGCGACCTCCATTGCCAGCCGAGTCCAGGTTGATCAGAGCTCTGTGGAAAGAAGGCGGAATATAAGACCAAGGAATCGGACTTAAGACCCATCACATACTTGCAGTTCTTGGCCCACTTGTGCTGGGTGATGAAGGCGTGCGAGGCCTGCAGCGGATTCTCCTCGGCTCCGTTGAACAGGAAGACAACCGGATGCTTCAGGGCGCGCTTTGACTTCATGAGCACCCGTATAGTCTCCATCATGGTGGCCACCATGGAGCCATCGTCGCCAGCTCCGGGACCCGCGGGCACCGTGTCGTAGTGGCTGTTGACCAGCACCCAGGTGTTGCTCTTGGAGTTCTTGGGACTGACCTTGACCACGATGTTCTGAATGCTCTGGTACATGTTGACCGCCTCCCAGTGGATGTAGCTGCCGGATGCGATCTGCACATCGATCTCGATGTCGTGCACGGCGCCCAGTTCCGCCCGCAGCGAGCGCATCCTCGAGCTGATCACATTGACGGCCTCCAGCTCGTTCTCCCGGCTGCCCACCACGCGGGGTCCCAGCGCCACGAGATTCGCCAGATTCATCTCGGCGCGCTCGGCAATGAAACGTTCCGGATACTTGGCCTCATCCTTGATGGTCAGTGGGCGTGGCAGGTGATTGGAGGCGGGTATGGAGATGGCACAGTAGAGCAGCAGCCAGAAGCCCACGAAGGCGGGCGCCCAGTACCATTTGATCTTCTCGTAGCTGACGAAGACGCGCTCGCAGCCCGTGGGTTGCTGCAGAAAGGAGAAAAGAGACGGCTGCCATGGGTTAAAGTGGTTCAAGTGGTTAAAGGTATTTCAGGTGAATCATTTCTCTTTCTTTTTTTTTTTTAATTAAAACACCTTCGATGAAGTAACTTGTGTTGGCAAATACAAATACAATTAGGCGTAGATTTAATCCATCATGACTTTATCTTATCGGCTGTCCAACATGGCCAGGTGTCTACTGTAACGTGTTGCCACCGAAAATGGTTTATGGTTGCCGCGATAAGCAACAATAAAGGGGAAATGTTTGTCTGGTGAATTGCAGCTGCCACAGAGGAATTGGCAAATGTCTAATCAATATTTATTCAGTATTCAGTATTCAGTACAATCAATTACTCAGTTCTCTCTCTCTCGGCACGAACATTGCACCTCGGGCATTAGTTAATCTTATCTAAAAATGTGTCTAAAATTTAGTTGAACAAACACTTGTTCTAATTGAGGGCGATAGCTAATTGATTGCCCTTGATCTGATATCTGATATGAGCTCACCTTATCATCCAGATGCAGTTCGCCATGTCGCAACAATGGATCCAAGTTGCTCGCATCGGTTGTCGGCGTTATAACGCGACGCCGCACATTTTTATCACTACTCATCGAGTCGAAATTGTCTACAATTTTAAGTGGCTCCAGTTTAAATGCTTATTTCTATGTATACGCTCAAAACAAAACAACACTCTCCCACGCTCTCTCTCACTCTCGCGCGCTCTCTCGCGACCACTTGCTCTTTGAACTACTCGTGGAGCGAACTATTAGATTCGGATGAACAACGCGCGCTCTCAACTGTTGGTTCAATCGACTGAAGAAGAGTTTTTCGCGATCTGCAACTCGCGACGTTTGGACTTCGACTGAATTGCCAGCTGAAATTGTCATCAAATGTTCATTCAATACGCGACACGAAAACCAGTCGATTTCGATATGTGCGTATCTTATCTGCATGGGCTTCGATTTCCTCAAATTTTGCTCTACAAGGGTCGGCATATTGCCATTTGACATATTCTGACAGCTTTCGTTATATTTTCAACTAATTTGTTTATGTTTTGAGTTTGTTTCAAAAGCAACAAATAAGGCAGGGCCCCCAGTCCCCGAACAGGCAAGCGGTTTGATCTTTTCGGTTGACAAGGATTTCATTTGGCAAGTTTACTTAGAAATTGTAACACACTGGGTAGAACCATAGATATCTGTCCATATTATCGTATAGTTTTCAATTTAGCCAACCTTAATTTTTTGACCTATTTTACATAATGTTAATTCCCTTTTTTTAATTGGAACATTTTAAATAATATCTAAGCAATAAATATCTATGAACTCTAATTATTCATACGAAACCACAAACAAGTTCTACATATACAATAGCAAGTTTGTTCCAAGTTTCAGTTGGAATTGTGTAATATTTCTGAGCCAAAAAAAAGGTCACTTGTCGCCCGTTGTTTAATTGTTTACACAGCTTCGTTTTAAACTTTGCTTCCGAATTGACCCTTTTAAGCACTAACTGAAATCACAAGTGCGTTTCACATAAATCCAGGCAGGATGTCAAAGTTGAGTAAAGTTTTGCCAGCTACATTAGTATAACCTATGTTGGGGCACGTCCTGGGATTTCCAGCAAAAGTTTTGATTGTTTATAATTTGTACTCGTACCTTGGCAACTTTTTCCAGCGTTTCACTGCTCATTGTTGTAACTCGAAAGCCCGACGTTTTTTTTGCTGCTACTATTGTTGACGTCTAAATCCAAAGTGCGACTTTGACTAGCTTCTTCGCTGTATTAACAAGCCGCTGTTTGAGCAACAAGGCAAACATTAGTTAATGGCCAAGATGACGAGGCGGCTTTTTAATATACACTTTACTATGGTGTACTTACTTCAGAAATGTATGCCTAAACAAATATTAAGAATATATGTTTAATATTGCACGAATAAGTCGATGAGTACAATGAATTACGAGTATTTTAATTGCCGACATTTAAAGCATGCTTTGGAAAAAGCAAGCTCGAAATATAAATATATAAAATGTACTCGTACTCAGTGACAGCTAAATTTGCAGGCCGAACACTTAAACGTAAGACGCTGGGGAGAAAACACAGGCAGCATCGACAATCGACAAATAAATTGTGAGCAAACAAATTGTTTAAGGTTTTTTAGTACTAGTGTACTAGTACATTTTTTTTGGCTTTTTTTTCAGTTTTGACACCAAACTAATTTTAAAATAAAGTTAATTATTTTACCGAATTTTGCATTTTGTTTTTTTTTTTAATTGTTTTTATTTAATTTTTAATTGATTTTTTAAAATTCCATTTCAAATTTGCGCGCCCAAAAATGTGAAATTCAATAGTATGCTATGATTTTTCAATTGTCATTTAATTCGCATAAAAGTGCAGCATACTTTCGTGCATGCTTTTTATCAGATAACTACAATTATGCGGCATACTTTAAAGCGGCAATTAAAATTTAAATAGTGTGCACACTTCTAGGCGGGTCTTTCAATTAAAATCGGTTGCATACTTGCAATTTAAAATACATGCCATGTACATACATATATGCATATGTATGCACATTGCTGATTCCCACATAAACATTGCTCCAATTTGCTTGCCATGCACGGAACTGTGTCACGCCCTTCCTACTCCCAGTGCAAATACGAACTGATGTTGTCAGTGCGCTCATACATCGCAGAGGCCTACGAAGCAGACACGCACACACACACACATGCATAGGAATACATACATACGTATGCTAAAGGCGTCCCGCTTGGAATTGAGGACATAAAGCGGCAAATAAGCAATATACAATCCACTTGCCAGTGTCATTCAACCTAAGTGAGAGGGAGACAGCATTCCAAACACACACGCACATAGTCAGTTGTATTTTCTGTGTGTATATTTCATGTATTCATTCTCATTCATTCATGGCTTGTACTACAATTCGTAAACAAAAAGTTCATCGGAATATTGGTCAAAATGAAATCGATAAAATGAATAGAGTATGAATATATAAATAAAACTGATGTCTTAAGCACAATGTCCAATTCATTTCGTATAAATATTATTTATCATTTTAATTTTATAAGATTTATTTAAATTTATGTATTGCTTTTACTTAATATATTTGCTATTTAGAAACCGTTTCAATTTGTTACAAACAAAAATACACGACATTTGCCATGCGCAGGCGTCGCCTCTCACTGAGAGCAACTAAGAAAGAGAGAGAGAGTGAGAGAGAGAGAGAGAAGATATGGGAAAAACGCCGGCAAGTCCTCCTCACACAGGACACTCGTATTGTAAGCATTTCTCCCCCTGCGACGCCGCATGTGCACAACCAAAACAAAGCCCAAATATGTGTCAGCTGCTTTGCTTGTGCTTTCGTATCTTATTCTATCCTATCCTGCTGGGCTTTCCACTCAAATTCGCGCTGTTTTTGCGCTGCCCGCTGTGTGTCGCATGCTTCGCCATCGCTCGTTGTTTCACACACACACAAACACACACACATACATACACAGACTACGCTTAGCTCAGCATTTCCATTTCATTTTCAGTTCAGCTTCAGTTAGTCGTAGTTGAACGGTCGTTGCTTTTGGTCGTCTCGTCTTGGCAGCTCAGCAAACAGCAGCTCTAACAACACATTGATATCAAAATATGCTACTGAATCGCCAGCCTCATACCAACAGAAACTAAGGCAGCTTCGAGCGCGTGTGTGTTTCTCAGAGTGTGTGTGTTCCTTCTTGTGCTAGTTTCTGTTTATTGCCAAAGCATGGGCATATAATGATATTGCTGCCTAGCTAGCAAAAGAAAATTATATAATTTTATAAACGCAATCGTAGTTTAATTAATCAGGCATTGAGTGAGTGAACCTGACAAATAAATACCACAAGCAAAAGGAAAACACAAGTAAATCAAATCGCATTCACTCAACGGCAAAAGCGTAGCATACTTTTATGCGGCAGCTGAAGCATGTGAGTATAGGTTGTTGTCTTTGCTAAATGCTTCGCCAACCTCCTCCCCACATTTGTATTTTGTTATTTTATTTTTCTTTATCCGTTTACGTTCGTATTGCCTTTTATTTGTGTTTTGGTTTACTTTCAGAATCCGATACGAAGTAACCTACTAATGCATTCCGCAGACAGTCGTATAAAAAACATGCATATGTATATTAAAATCTGTTCCAGGAATTAATTCTCCTACCAGCATGTTATCTGTTTTTTTTTCGTTTAATTTTAAATTGAAGTGCAATTCCATAAGGAGCTTAAATGTTTTTGTTGAATTTACTCCAAAGTGGATTAAAATTACTTAAACAAATAGAAAAGGTTGAAATGGAAAGAGTATTTAATGCGTTCGCCTTCGAGTAATACTCGAAGTCGTCGTTATCCATATGATATTTGGCGCATTTGTTTTTATACCCAATCAAATGCTTGGCATTCCGTGATGATATCATTGGCATTCCATTAGCGTAAGGACAGCTGTGTTTGCTGTTTGCCCAATTGAAGCCGGCTATAAGCAGGTCGTTGACCAAACACATTGTCATCACAATATCATTTTGCAAGTACAAGTATTAGAAATGCTTTTACCCATATGTTCTATGGGAGTATGAAAGCGAATGCGTCACAAAAGTCTATAAAATACGTTGACAGATGCAGGCCGTGCTAGGCATAGTATAGAAAAAGTCCAGCTATTGTCGAGAACAACAATAAAAAAGAAAGGAAATACTTACAAAAGACGACTTAGAATCAAAAAAAAAATAACCACAACAAAACGAATGTGGGCAAATTTAGAATGTTGCTCCAGGCATATTAATAAGCGGAGATTGCTTTACCTCTGTTCCTGAAAATGTTTTGTTTGTTTTACTGTTGACAAAACCAACTTGAACTGAAGAGAGTTAATTGCACTGCCGTTGTTTATTTTGGCATTCATTAGCACTGTGAAAGGACTAGAAAGCGTAGACAGAATTTGAATTTGAATCTGAATGTTGTCATCGGATACAGAAAATATTGAAGTCCTTAAAGAGAGAGAAAAGAAAGAAGAAAGCAACTTTTATACTGCATAGAGTTTACTTGGAGTAAAAAACATAAAGGGGTATTGCTGCTTGGCAATACTTTTTTTTTAGATTTTTTTTTTTTTCATATTTTTATAGCTTGGATATTTGAGAATATCGTCTCAAAAGGTTTTTATGAAATTCGAAATACTTTAGGAGATATGTCCATTTTGTCCAGCAATGTTAATGTTAATGTTAAGTTATGTTATGTTTATGTTAATGTTGATGCAAGTGGAGTCAAAACTTTAAACGCGTTTGTCTCGAAACCACGTTTTGCGAGCTGGCGGCACTGATTGCGCTCGTAGTTCTGAGCCGATTTTGATGCAACAAAGTGCAATCGACGCAGAATTGTCACCATTATGGCCCCTACCTCAATCATAATTTTAAACAATTTTTTACTATTTTTTTTTTACACTTAACTACAAAAAAAATTGCCCAAAATCGATTTTTCATTTTTAATGGTCGCCATTTTGTAAAAAAAAATCGCAAGATTATGATTAAGGTAGGGGCCCGAATTACATCAGTACTGAATCTAACGCCGTTTACTTTTTCCATATCAAATGATCCATAGTGGAGCTATCCGTGCCGCCAGCAGCATACCTTTTTTTTCAACGTTCAACTTTGAAGGCTGACAACTTTTTGAACAGCCCTCGTACAAGGGAATAAAAATATATTTTATTTTGTTCAATATGTTCTAAATATAATAAAAAAAAAACAGAACTTAAATACCATAAGCAAGGATACTTTTCTTCAAGTGAACGTAAGGGTATTATAGTAGACGCGTCAGCAGATATCGTGAATGGCAGTTAGGCAATGGCAACGCAGCTGTCGAATTTTGAGTGTCAGCCATTGTTCTGCTCACATTCGCATCACGCATACGCACTGTGGCATAGACTCGTTCATATGTACTACTGTGAGGATTGTGGGTTGCTGGAGTCTTGTGGGCATAGAAAGTGGAAGTAGACGGATTTCTGCTTTTTAATGAAGTCATGTCAAGCATTTGCTGATTTGCCAGTGATTTATGAGCAGCTGTTTGATGTCACTCAGGTGTGTTTCTCGCTGACACCGACAGCTTCAATCAGAAGCTGCTGCCGTGCATCACTTACCACAGTAATTGCTGCAAAATTTAAACGGATTTGGTCTGATTGGCTGCATAGAATCATAATTGATAGGGACAGTCTTAAAGTCGCTTTAATTACAACTGTGTAATGTGCAATAAGCCGTCGTTTTGATTGCATCGCGCAATTCCCGCACGTCAGTTCAGTTGCAAAAGGTCTTTGCTTGCTCCTTGCTCTTTAGCTGCTCCTTCCACGCTTTCTGAATTTAAATGCTGTTTTTCCAACTGACCGCCCAAAGAAGAAAAGCGACACAAAGTCCGCCTGCATACACTTATTTCTCGTTTCTTTTCCACACTTCCTGCTTGCTCGCTTGTTCTTTTCTGGGAAGGCTACTGTACTATGGCATTTAATTAATTAATGCTCCAGAACTGCAGGCTGGCAAAGTAATCAGGAATGTGAGAGGCTGTTTAACAATGCCTCACCCTTTGGATTTAATTTAAAATTCCATTAAAATTCAGAAATTATGCGTTAATTCAACTACTTGAAATCCTGTCAATAGTTGTGCTTACTGTGAAAGCAGAAAATATCTTTACTAATAGGGATGCCGTGAAGGGTTTAATGAGAATTAATATATTAGGCTTATTAAGTTAAATTTAATAGATTACCACTTAATGGGGTCATCAATAAAATCATTGGCCGTGTTCACCAGAACAAATCGCCAGCAGAAAATCGATGAAATTTGTATGATTTCAAATTTTGTGATTATGATGACTAAAAATTCATCTATTTTATTATTCCTTATTTTTAAGGAATATGGTTAGAAAAAGTGCTTCAAAATTTCTCATATAAGATATTAAATGCGCATACGATATTGGCTTAATTATTGATTAATGCAATATATCTTCTATTATTTAAAATCTGGCCTTTTGCTGTGTTTATTCCCATAACTGTTTTGAATTATTTAATAAGTATTTAAAACTTTGACAAAAAAAAACTGATAACTTCGATTTTGTCTTAGAATTCCATCAAAGCGTTCACCAGAAGCTTATCAACAATTTGTTGAATTGTGATACATGATTACTGATTGATTAGTACTGGTGTGCACGGCCATTGACTTGTCCTGACTTCCAAATTTGACCGCATTATTGCCACATTAAACTATGCAGCTGAAATAAGAGAAGGGGCAAGTTGCCAGTTGCAACAAGAGAACAAACAAAAGGGGCAACAACCTCAACTTGGCACATTTAAAGTTTTGGCAATGCAAATGTGCACAAAAATAGTTAGTTTGACTCGCAGCGTCTCTTGGCCATAACAGCATTATTCTTGGCCAAGTTTATGTACATTGTTCCCAGTTGAATGAGTCTGGAAATTGAAGTATTGCAATTTATCCAACATTTTGCTCTGAGAATTAACACTGATCCGTTCTCCAGCCATGCCAAAGTGTCCTTGTTGGGGCAACTGGGCTCAGATGGCCATATATGTCTGCTGCCATAAACTGCGCATCTATGTTGCTTAATGGCCGAGCTTAACCCATAAACTGACCTCCAATGGATCCAATGAAGTGTCTGCATTGGTCAGTCATTTGACTCGAGTCCAGAATGTCGTCCTGCCCTGGAAATACTCGTAGACAAGACACCTTGGCTGGCATAAAACCTCAGCATACTAAAGTACTCGTCAACTGCAAGGTAAAAAAAGGTTTTTATCTACACATACACATATGAAAGGCCATGAAAGGCCAACAACCACGTTGATTGACAGCCTCATTCAATTTGTGGCTCGTCGCTTTTTTTTGTGCCCTTTGCACAGCGGCTTTTTGGAATTGTTTGAATCCCCTTTTTATTCAATTTTACTTTATTTTTTTGATAGAAAGCAAGTTAGTCAGCAAGTCATTCGATGTAGCGTTTAGAAAACGGGGAATAGAACAATGGACGTCCATTCAAGAGGTATTTATGCAATGGGATTGTGTGTATGGACTCATCTACAGTAGATTTCTTGGGTTCATTTGAGAAAAACTAGAGGAAAAACTTGAATCGATTGTACTCGACTTTAATAACAGTTTACTACAGGGGTTGGACTCTTGTATCTCAAGCAAAATCTTATAGAGATTAAAATCGACTTTAATAAATATTAACTTACTTGAAGTTCTTCATCCTTACTAATCACAAATTATAAGTAGTTTTTTAAATACAGTTTTAAATTAATAAAAAATAAATTATAATTTTTAAACTTGTTGGATTCTACAGAAATCACCGTTCAGCACAGTAATAAAAAACAAATTGACTGGGCAAAAATATTTTTGCTAGTATTTTTTATGATTTTTGGAAAATGGCTAAAAAGCCACTTTTTGTGTGAAAAATAGTAATTTTTAGGATTTTCAAAAAATTATAAAAAATACTAGCCAAAAAAATATTTTTGAAAAAATTGGTTTCCAGTAACTTTTAGAATTGATTCAAGAATTTTTTTTCATTTAAATATTTTTTTTGAAAAAATCGAGAATAAAAGTTGAAAAAGTAGACGTTCACAAAAATTTGAATTTTTCAATAAGTACTTAATGGGTATAGGAAATTTCAGCATCATTCCAACGGAATTTAAGTGACCTTTCCAAATAAAAATAAAATTACTAAATAAAATCTTTTTTTTTTTGTTTTTTCATCAAGACAAGGTGATTTTATTTGCTGGCTATATATAACAAATCCATCAGACATACCCCTCAAGCTAAATCTGCAGGGTATTGCACATTAAGAAAGAAGGAAACAGCTTTTGTATCAATTTATTGTGGGCAACAGTTCAGCTGTCGTTCGCAGTGCCAATGACATTGCGAATTCAGTTATTGATATGACCTACTCACTGAACTGGAATCACAACAACAACAACAATAGCAACAACAACAACAACAGCAACAACAAAGCAATGAATTCCATTTACTGAATGTGATCTGTTTGGTATTGTGTCCACAGTCCTGTGGCCAGAGTTGTTAATAGCTGCATTTAAAGGAACACAAACCCTGAAGCCTTGAAACATATGCCAAGTTCCTAGACTCCTAGTTTTTACAGTGTGCCACTAATGTCTTCATACACCATAAATTTGTCAAATTTGCTAATAATAAAAAATGTTAAAAACCACTTTTGGTATGAAATTGAGAAAAAGGGATTAAATAGTTATTTTTAGAAATTTAAAAAAAAAAATAAAAAAATACTAGCCAAAAATATTTTTCAGTCACTTTTTTTTGCAGTCACTTTTAGAATTGATTGAAGAATTTTTCTGCATCAAATATATATATTTTTTTAAATCGAGGAAAAAGTTGAAAAATAGACTTTTTTTAAAATTAAAATTTTTTTACATTATGTATGGGTTAAAGAAATTTTTGTATCATTAGAATGAAATTTAAGTGAATAAAAGATGAATATAAGAAACCTGGATCAAAACATTTGACAAATTTATGGTGTATAAAGACATTAGTGGCACACTGTATCTATCAAATAGACCAACAAAATTAACGACAAAAGTGGAGTGTGTGTGTGTGTGTGTGTGTATGTGTGTGTGTGTGTGGAGCGAGTCTGAAGTCTGCTGCGTAATATTCTCTTAATTAAGTGTCTATTGGAGGTAAAACCAACTGTGCGGACATGTGTAAGTGCCTCATTCTGGCTGTGGGCGTGTCCTTCTGCCCACCGTGGAGTTAATTTTCGGGGCTGGCTTGAAAATTTGTAGCCCAACAACATCAGTGGAAGTTGGCCCAAAATCTGTGCTTCCTCTAGCGTGACACTCGTTTCCAATAGACCTCAAACTGCGTGAGCACTTAGTCGATGTGTGTGTGTGTATATATGTATGTGTGTGTGTGCAGTGAAGCTTGGGCGTCGTCTATGTGAAATTGTATTGAAATCCTTTTAACGCCATATCTAAAATTTATGTGCTTGCCAAATTGAATTATTGTGCAAACTCAATTTTGCACGAAAATGCGCCCAATGCCACGCCCACAAATTAAATGGCCTTGCGCCTTTTAAGCACATGCATTTTAGGGTGTGTCAGCGAAATTAATTTCATTTGATTACATTAAAAGTGTGTCGCAAAATAAGTCAAATACTTGGAAATTGAAGTTGACTCCAACTATAAAAGATTGTTAAGTTTGAAGAATATTTGCAGATCATATTGTGTAATAAATTAGATATAACAACTTTTTCTATAGTTTGCAGTTTATCGAAGCATGAAAAATACTTGTAGCATTTAATGGGGACCGCAAATGTTGAATATTGAAATTTATTCACATCAAAAAATCAATGACTAGAATACATATACAAAAAAAAAAAATGATTATGATTAAATTTGAGCGAAAAAATAATGCTCACAAATAATCATTATTTCAGATTTTTATTTTTTTTCGCTCAAAATAAAACTCACTTTAAATTCATGACTTTTGTGTAAGATTTTCAACAAGTATTTTTGCATATCCCTTTAAAAGAAACCCATAAAACACTAAAACCAATCTTTAAAATTATTACGTAATCTCTTTTAAAAGTGAGTTTTATTTTGAGCGAAAAAATAAAAATCAAACATTATTATTACTCTTAAGTTTTATTTTTTAGCTCAAGTTTAATCATAATCATTGAAAAAAATCCCTAAAAATCTTTTAATAATCATTACTATGTAATTTTTATAATATAACTTATAATGATTACTGTCCCAGGTATTTACAATTGCGTTTTAATTTATAGCATGTTTATTTCCTCTATTTAATTATGAAATTGATACATGAATTGGATTTGTTATTTGTCGAATTCCTGGAACTAAGCTGCACTAATTGGCAGTCGACGACTGACGCCCCAATGAAGCTTTAGCTTATCCAATCGAATTCATTAAAATTGCATTTATTTGTGTAATTAAATTTAGTCGTAATACATATTCAATAAATTGTAATAAACATGTTTGAAATGCTAACGAGTTTTTTCCACTCGACGGAATCTTTGATACCAGGTGATGAAGAGAATGAAATAACTTTTATATCTTCAGCGTTGTCGCAACCTAATTTTTGATTTATGAGCCTCAACGTAACGTTGCCTTTTCTTGCCACAATCAGAACTCAAATTTTAGCTGCTGGAACACACACATAATGGATTCAGTAATGAGTCAAACATCAATCAAATCTGCATTGTCAAAACCTGTAAATAATCATAATAATAATAAGCGAATCTATGCAATGAATATGAAATTTATTGAATGCTGGCGTTGCCATGAAAATGATGATAACGAGCTGATGATGATTATTATTGTTATCATAACTCAAATATGTATGCTGAGGCCAACGCTGCGTATGAGTTATGTGCATATTGACTGTGGAGCACTCATAATATTTGATTTAATACGCATTGTATAAAATTGGTAAATATTCATAGATGTTATTAACAATTTCTACATTCAAGTTGTTTCATTTTTAAAATTATGCATAATCAAAATGGCGACTGGTGACGAAGTATGTGAATGTCCTGAGGCGATGGCAAAGTAGATTTCGTTACAAATTTGCCTTCATATCACTTGGGAGTCTGGCTTCCAAGTTAATTTGTTGCAGCAACAAAACTCTTGGATTCTTGGCCAAAATATAATGATAATATTGCCAGAGAAGCACTTGACTCACACACACACACACAAATTGTGGCCAGCAATTTGCGGCTTCTTTGGCTTAAATACGAAAAGTCATTCAACGAAAAAAATAGAAATTTAATAGAAAATGGTGTACGATGGGAGATGGAAGACTCGTAAATCAGTAAACAGTGAATTGGGCACGCGCTGCGTATACGTAATATGAGAAAATAATTGCTGCGTAGCAAACAGCGACAACAATGCGAGTAAATTGCTTTTGAAACGAGCAAGTAAACACCCTCAAACACACACGCACACAGATACACCCTCACACACACACACAATTGCTATGATGAATTTGCAAAAAGATTTTAGAAAATAGCCACAAAATGATTTAATTTAACGTTGTTTCGTCTTTCACATTTTCACATTTTTTGTGCTTCTCAGCCGTTGGCTTCTTGGCTCATTTTGGTCAAATAAATTGACGTTAACCTGCCAGGCATTAGGTTGACTAAAGTCATTACCAAATAACCATTTTATGAGCCACTTTGGGCATTTAGCCTGGCCATAAATCATGCTCAAACAGTTGAGAATAAGCTGACATTGGCATACGACAAATGTAATGCCCTAAATTCAAAGTTTCGAGCACATAAAAGTATCATATCATATCATAGTTATTGCCAGGACGAGGACGAGAAAGGGGCCTGTGTTCAGTTTAAACAGCCGGTAATAAGAGCATCCTTTTGGCAGTCAGAACAGACTGAACAGAACAGAACGTGCAACTGTTTTTATAGCTTTGCCCGCCGCAGGCAAACAAAAAAGTGTCGTAAAAAACGATGTGTGTGAGACTTTTGTCTGGGTATTGTGTTGTGCAGGTGTGACAGGTGTACGTTGTGTGCATATGCGACATTTGTCAGGCTTGTTTGCATTCGCCCTTTTGCCACTTGCCACCTCGACAGCCTTCCAGGCTTCCTTCCAGCGGCTGCATATAGACAGCAGCTGTCACTTTGGATATTTCATGTGCTCAGATACCGAGCTAGGCTTAGATACAGATACAGATACAGATACCTGCCGAAGCCAATTCTCAGCTGACTTAGTCGGCATACAAATTAGCTTAAATAGTTTTCTAGAGCTCAAAATATATACCTATACTCAGACTAATTTTTATGCCCTTTTATGAAAGGGTATTTGTGTCGCGACGCATTCCGTTTAGTTTGTCAGTTGCACAAATCCTTGAGCCTCAACTAAAATAGCAACAAATGTCTGGGAGGCATACTTTCTCCTTCTCCTTCTCCTCGCTTTCTCCTCACTCTTTATATACGCTTTTTTTCCTTTGCTTGCCACCATTGTAACTAGCAGAAGTTCCTTCACAAAACACGAGCACAACTTTTTCGTCCTCAACATGATTTGAAATTGTGATGTTTTGTTTTATGCAGACTTTTAAGCAATATCTACATTTTATAATTGGGTCTAGGCGATAAAAACAATTTGGGTATTTTAGGAGTACGTTTCACTTAAGTTAGAGCAACAAGTCAGAGCATTTAATTTACAGTCTACTAAGAATTATACTCTTAAGGTGGTTGGCAAACATTTGTTTCGATTTTATTTTTTTATATCTATATAGCTTGGATATTTGAGAATATCGTCTCAAAAGTGTTTTTTTATTCCAAATACTTTAGGAGATATGGCCTTTTTTGTCCAGCAATGTTAGTGTTAATGTTAATGTTAAGTAATGTTATGTTAATGTTAATGCAAGTGGAGTCAACATTTTAAATGGGTTTTTCTCGAAACCACGTTTTTCGAGCTGGCGGCACTGATTGCGCCCGTAGCTCTGAGCCGATTTTGATGAAACAAAATGCAATCGAGGCATAATTGTTACCATTATGGCCCCTATTTCAATCATAATTTTAAAAATTTTCTTACTATTTTTTTTGTACACCAAACTACAAAAAAATTGCTCAAAATCGATTTTTCATTTTTCAATGGCCACCATTTTGTAAAACAAAAATCCCAAAATTATGATTTAGGTAGGGTCTTGAATTACATCTGTACTGAGTCTAACTCAGTTTACTTTTTCCATTTCTAATGATCCGAAGTGGAGTTATCCGTGCCGCCAGCAGCATAGCTTTATTTTTCGACGTCCAACTTTGAAGGCCGACAACTTTTTGAACAGCCCTCGTACAAAGAAAAAAAATATTTTTTTATTTAATCCAATATGTTTTTAATACAATATAAAAGAACAGAATTTAAATAACTATTTCCGTTTTCAAATAAGATTTTTTTTTAAAAAGGTCCAAAACCCTTTTAAGCTGTAATTTGATTTTAATATTTATAATATAAATTTCATAAATTGCAATAATGTTTATTTTAAAGATTCCGAACCAGCCTGAAGGTCTTCGCTGATTTTAAATAAATAAAGTTTATTTATTTATTTTTAAATAGATTCTAATCAAAATCGTTTCTCTTTTCATTGCAGCTTCAATTGAAAATGGACAACAGCCACTCGTATTTAAAACGTTTAAATCAAGTAGTTGTTCTAAATATTAAGAGGTCTTTAATTATTGTCCGAGTTTTGTCGGCTTCGGGTCAATTATGGACAAGTGTGTGTGATTGAATTTGGCAAAATAAATATTATTAGAGCTAAAACTGTTTTGATTTGAGAGTTCATGAATACGAAGTGAATTAGAGACAAAGAAAAACTGTAGAGCGTTCGCGAGAGACACTTGAAATCAAAATCAAATTAAGCGAGAGCAATTGGGGCCGCTGAATTGCAAGGATCGCGGCTCAAAGTGCTCTGCGGATGCATTTCGTTTGGAAAGGGGCCCGACAAAGACAATACGGAGGGCTTACGGAGTGCATTGGCCCGTTTACGCAACAGAACGGGCCCCTCAATTCCAATTCCACAACCGCCACCCACTCCACCGCCACCCGCCCACTCCCCGCTGCCCATCGATAGATATACAGCCGGCACCACTTGCAACAGCACCACCCACCAGTTGCCGCCCACTAGTCCACAGCATAAGCCACAACAGCAGCACCACACAAAGCCAGCAAACGGAGGAGGAGGTGGAGGAGGACGAGGAGGCGGCAGACAAGCAGCTACCGATGGCAACCACATCAATGGCCACCATGTGAGTACAATTTAATCATTGTAACTTTGTAACTCCCGTGGCATGTATCTCGGCTTACAGCTTAATACCTGCAATTGCCATCAAATACTATATACAAATAAAGCTCCCACTTTTAAGCTGTTTAGTATCTCAACTGCCATATCAAAAAAATTAATTAAGCACGCTTATTGCAATTAAATATATGCCAGCTATTTTTACAATTACAAAAAGTAAAGTAAATAATGCAATAATCATCTGCAAAATCTTAGCACTGTGGTTTTAGATTTCTACAAACAAAGTGTAACTATTAAATCCACTCAAAAGGTAAATAAATGTACAACAGCTATGAGTATTTTATAGTGCCCTAAAAAGTATGCTATAATAATTTTTGCTGAATTTATTGCGCCAATAAATTTCAATTCCCAGTGGGAATTTCGCACATGTCATCCAACTGAGCCCAATTGTTTGAGAGTAAAAGCCGCTTTTTACCACAGAAATGTTTAACTTTTTCTGTCAATTTATACAAATTTAAATGTGCCGAAAAAATGTCATTCGCTGATTGTAAAAAGCAGGGACTGCAAATAATAGTTATGAGTTTCAAAAAAATTGAAGCAAAAAAAAGCGTCCTAGAACAATGGGAAAAATAAACATATATGTTATTTTTAAACACCAAATTCGATGGCAGGATAAACCTTTATTTGCAATTTTTAATTTTAAAATTATTTTTGATTATTAAAATTTATTTTTTACAATAAAAATTAAAAACAATTATTATTTTTTAATTTTTATATAAAAGCTCTTATTTCCAATTTTTATTAAAAAAATTGACACCCAATTCTTATTTGTCAATTTTTATTACAAAAATTGAAAATAAAAATTGAATTGAAATATCTTTTGAGTATTTCATTTGCCTATTTTTTTTTTCAATGACTTGACAAATAGAAAATTACTGTTTCATCATGAAAACAAAAAAAAAAATGGATTACTTGAAATGTGAAAAGTCGTATTTAAACTTTAGCTTCTTGGAAAGGGAACTAAAAAGCTGAGCTATTTGAAATGTCAAGTAGTTTTGCGAATAAAACCTGAATTCAAACTTATTATTTGTACTCTTTTTATCTATTTATTTATTACATTGAAATTGTAGTTGTATTTGTTGTCATGGGAGCCATAGAAAATTGTATAGTAAAGTTTTGTAGTGGATTTTCTGTGCTCTTGTAATTTGATTTACGCAGAATGGCATTTAAATGGGCGGGGCTATTGCGTATTGAGTGGGAAAAGCGGCAGAAACGAAAGCAATTTAATTGCTTAACAACATTTTACCATTAGACTTAATTGAATCGCTGTGCCAAATAATAACGATAAGTGTCAGAGGAAGAATAAAACACTTCAGGGGAACAACTGAAAAGGTGAAATGTTGAATACAGGTGAATATTAAACGCCAGACATAACATGTTAATGAATTTTAATGAGTAATAATAAGGATTACGTTCCAAGCAACCGAAACTCATGCCTTGCAATAGACAGACCACTTCAAAAAGGGAACACTGGAGGCTGGAGGGGATCGAGGGGAATGGACACGGGAGTTTATTGTGCAGTGACATGTTGGATATGCGACTTAATTAAGAGACACTGTGCGCCTGGCCACAATTTACCGCAACGTTGCCTTCAATGGCAGACAAACATCGATTGCAGGGAAACCAGAGAGAGAGAAAGGGAAAGAGAAAGGGAAACCCTCTCAAAGTTCTCATGTAAAATGTGCCATGTGCCGAGTTGTTGTCAAGATGCCAACACAATGCAAACCCAAGACATTTTGTTTGCCAACGTCGATGCATTCAACTTATACAACATTCACGTACATACATACATACATATTTACTAACAATCATATGCAGATCGAACTATCTTCTTCTTCTTCGTCTTCTTCTTCTTAGTGTTGTGGTTGTCCACAAAATTATGCTGGCATTTCTACTGCGTGCGTTTGACTTCTTAGCTTGAGTTTTATGAATAAAAGTTTAAGCTCAAGTTCAATTTATAGAAAATATAACTACAATAATTGCTCAGATATATTTAAAATAAATTTAATGATTGTCCCACAATGACAGATTTTATACGAATTCCTAAACTTTTTTAAATTATTTTAAAAAATAAGAATAAAAACATGAATAACATTTTAGGAATCCAAAGTTGAGAAAATAAAATTAGGATTCACAAATTAGAAATTTCAACTAAAAAAAATAATCAGAGTACAAAAATTAGGAAAAAAAATAGGAAAAAAAATTGGAAAAAATATTTTTGGTTTTCCTATCATTGGAGATAGGCCCGAAAAAAAAACAATCAAATTATTAAAACGTAGACAACCGTCTTAAATCGCTACTCAATACACAAAAATAAAAAAATTGTTAAATTTTTATATAAGGTGGCACACAATATTAACATGTAGATTTTGAAATAAATGGTTCGAATAAATTTCACATG
Organism: Drosophila subquinaria; assembly: GCA_037043405.1. Lineage (NCBI taxonomy): Eukaryota > Metazoa > Arthropoda > Insecta > Diptera > Drosophilidae > Drosophila > Drosophila subquinaria. The sequence continues at coordinate 59,543 of JBAMBL010000992.1, read as the reverse complement.
CGCTGGCAATCGAAGTCCTGATTTTGAAATAAATGGCTCGACAAATGTTGTTTTTTTTTGCTAATAATTAGGAAAAAGCCGAAATCAAAAATATTCTATATCTCTAATTTTTACGTTCCCAATTTTGGATTCCTTATAACTTTATTCCGAATTTCGGATTCGTAATTTTGGATTCCTAACTTATTTTTTTTTTTACAAATTTTCGTGTTTTGAGTAATATTTTTCGACATTTGTATATAGAATCAAATATTAAGTTTGTGAATTATTCAGGCTTATATTCATTTAGTTAATTTATTAATTTTCTCTTACTTGCCGCTTGAAATTCTACCAAGGGCATCTAAAATTCTACAAATTTTCAACTTAATCTTATATCTAAATAATCTATTGAAATTTCTTCTGCAACTGGATTTAAATCCCCTGCTTACATGCAAATAAAATGCTTAAAAAAGTCAAAATATTTCGAAGGCAGCCGATGACTGTTAAAGTTATTTACAATCTAAATGAAATTGTGGACAAATAAAAAGAAAGCCATGAATATTTGCTGTAAATTTATTGTTGTTTGTGTCACGTTCCCTCTGCAACGAGACGTTGCCAAGTGCGGCAAATGGAATTGGATTTTGGAATTTGGTATTTTGTTCTTCTAGAGGAATTTGGAGGGGAAAGAGAAAGGCAGAAAGAGAGAGAGAGGCATAGATCTAATTGTAATTACTAGTGCAATAATACCTGCAGAGGCATTGGCTAAACGAGGAATCGATGAAATGTAATCTGATTAGCTAATCAGATTGACTTGAAGTGATTTAATTGACTTGGGGCTGATTTTAATAATGCTAATTGAAGGCGCAGTCAATACTCCAATGTGTCAATAACTCTAAGTAAACTGACAATTGATTGGCTCATAAATCTGTCTGTGCATAATTTATGACTGTGCGACATTGCCAATAAACGTTGACAGCCGCCTTAAATAAGCGCCAATAACTGTTGTATTACTTGTCTCTTAACTTGAACTTCAACTTGTACTTGTACTCACATCACCCCCAGGCGCACTTTGAACCCAATATCTTGGCAGCTGTAGTTCAATTTGTAACTCATGTGTCACGAGTATTCACCTTAGCACTAAATCAGAAACTGATCAAATAACATAAACAAGTTATCTGCCGTAACTTAAATGGCCCTCTTCACGAAGGACCTTGAACGGCGTTGACAGCTCACTTTGATCCCGTTCCCGTTCCTTTCCCTTACTCAACCTTCCATCAAAGTCGCTACCTCTTTGATTTATGTGATTGACGGTTGCAACACAAACTGCCGACATCGTTTCTCACCATCCAAATCCTCCTCAAACTCAATCTCAATCTCAACTCACATTCCTTACACAAAGAAGGGGCGAACTTCAGTGAGGACTAACTTTACATGTATAAAAAGTGTGTGGTTGCTCCTCTGACTATTTGCTTAAGCAGCAGAGTCAGGTAAAAAAAAGTAATAATATCATATACGAGTATCTCGTACTTGAGCACTTATTATGCAGAAAAGTGAATATAATGCAGACATGTTGCATTTTAATGATGGCTCTTCAAAAATTCAGTCAAAACATTTCTATCAACGCAATCAGCACAAGATTCCTGCTCAAATCTCTGACGACTATCCTTCTGGGTGCTTCAGCTTCAAGTTCTCCGGAAATGGACGTGAATATTGACTGCTGTTTATCTCCCTGCTGTCTGCCTTGGCATGTAAATGGACTCGTACTTTATAGTCATGAATTAAAACTGAATGAAATGTGTCTGCTGTCTGCTGTCTGATGTCTGGAGCATGATAATTGACAGCACATTAAATTGTAATGAATCAAATTGATTTTAGGCCGAGCCGCGTAATTTGTTGCTGACTTAAAACGGAAATTGAATTCCATAAACTTTGGTCAGCGCGGACCGTCAAGGAGTGCAATTAGTGGGCTCCCTGGGCGGCAAGCTGGCCACGCCCTCAAGGCTTGTCCTGGTTTCTTTTTTTTATATGGCCCAAGTTGACTAATGCCGGGTTAAAGTTGGCAGGAAACGGGGTCGATATCGATGCGTCAGCTGGGAGAAAACCCAAAGCCAAAATAAAACTTTAGCTGTATAGTTGGGAAAATTGAGTCTGAAGGGGGGGGGAGGGAGACATGTCAAAGCGGCTGTCGATGTTGTTTGAGTTGCTGTTGTTGCTGTTGCTGTTGTTGCTGCCTCTGCTGATGTTTCTTTTCGTTGTCATTCAAGTGTTTTAATCAATTCTGATTTAATTTTATGCCCAATTAAGTGTGAAAAGCGTTTGATGTTGAACACAGGCGTGGATGCCACGTCCTTCAGCTCCCCCTACCCCCGAGATCCTTCAGCTCCAACAACCTTTCCCTTGCCATTCCTTCCCGCTGTGTGCTCCGAAAGAGGCACGCAAGCGTGAGCATTGAATATTCCGCATATAAAGACCTTAACGAGATGTGGCAAACGATATGAATGAACGAATGCCACCAACTGGGCTACTACAAATGTACACTTCTAAAAAAAATAGCTAACGTTTCTAAAATCAAAAATATTCTTCTTAAATATTAATATATTTTCTGGAAAAAGCGCCAAAAATTTAAAATATACACTTATAAAAAATAACTGTTTCTTAAGGGGGTAATCAGTGTAGAATTTTGAAAAAATTTAAAATTTTTTTTTCCATATTTCCAAAGTTTAGAAATTCAAGAATATGCTATTAAAAGGATTTTTCAAAATTCCTATTACTCTGGGGTGCCACAGATATCGCTTTCGCTTGAATTTCACTTAAATTTCATACAAATTCAAGTGAAATTCAAGCGAAAGCGATTTCTGTTGCACCCCTGATTTCATGAGCTATAACCGTTTTAGTGAAGTGGCATAGGTTCCGGTCCGACCGCTCTCAAAACTTTGATGGCGTTTTTCTCGAAACTACTTTTTTGGAGCTGGCGGTAAGGATATCTCGAGTTTTAATAAACCGATTTACTTCAAATTTAAAAAGGTTGAACCTTTCCTAAAACTATAACTTCTCATTTAGTATTTTCAAAAAAAACTCGGCGTTGTTAAAAAAAAAAAAAAAAAAAAAGTTTTCAAAGGCCGCCATTTAAAAAAAAAAATTTTTTACCTATCCAAGAGTTATACGATAGCGGCATCTATAATAATTAAGAATCCACTTGTTTTTTATGTTCTATATCACCAGGAGGGTTGGAATTATACACGCCAGGACACCCTCTTTTTTTTGGAACCCCCTCCTTGACTGCTCATAACTGTCAGTCTAAATTTTTTTTTAATAATAAACATCAATAAACAAATGAAACAAACAAAATTTAAAAAAATTTGTACTAAAAGTATTTTTGTTTCCTTTGTAAAGCGCTTCAAAAACCGGGCGAAATGCATGCCTCTACACTAGTTAGAGTACCCCCTTAATGAAGAAATGAAGAATATTCTTCTTAAATATTTCTCTTTATTTAAAGACGAAAACAGAAAATATCTAAATATTTGCTATTACAACCAAGATCGATCATATCTATTTCTTAGACCTTTTCATTCCAAAATTGTGCAATGTTTTTATCAGTGTCGATGCGACTCCCTTTGCTACGATTCGCTTGGCTGCCCTCGAACTCTCTTTATTATCAAAGCACACACACATTTACACTCGCTCACTCGCACACACACACACACACGCACACAACGAACACTCAATAATCATTCACGCATCCACAATTAACTCACAATTAAATACATTTTAGACCTTAATCAGTAGTTACAGTTGTTGTTGTTGCTGATGCGCCAACTGCTGCCAAGTATTTGCACCTCTCACTTATTACATCTCAGCTCTCGCTTCAAGTAGCTGCTGCTCAATGTATCTTGTCTTGTTGTTGTTGTTGGCCTTTCTATTTAACATTGGTTCCACTCTCTTCTTATGACAGAACCGAACATTGCTGGCAAAGCATTATCCAATAAACTTTATCAACAGCAACAGCAACTTCAGCATCCACTTCAAGCTCAAGAGCATCAGCTTGAACTTCAACTTCAACTTCAACTTGAACTTAACTCTGCGCCCACGCAAGGCATTTCAGCTGCATTAGTCTATATGACAGCCGATCCCATCTCCCTATGTTTTTGGATATGTCTGCAGGTAAACTTGGCTAAAACTTACATTTAAAAAACAATAAATAAAGGACATTATTCAATAAGGAATAATTAAAAAATTAAATTGGTTTCACAAATATAAATTCCTTTTTTGCTTAAACTATTTCCCAAACTCGTCCCTGTTAAATGTGTTCTCCATGAAGCGGTTGTAATTACACACTAGATGGCAGCCAAGTGACTTCAGCTTATAAAAATAACTGTGGACTTATGGCCAACTTTGTGGCGAAGAAAGTTTCGTGATTTGCGCCGAGGGTTTTGGCCCTAAGGGCGTGGTTCTTGGTATATGAATGTGTACTCAGCAATTTTCTTGAAAATTTACGAGCCTTTGTCTTGGCTACTCACATGATTGTTATGGCTTTTAGGTGGGGCCACAGGGCACCTTTAGTTGTTATGGCTTTCATCTGGAAAGTTTATTTAACATACGAAATTATAAAGCTTCTCTTCAAACATTTTTTCAAAAATATTTCTATAGATTTAATAAAATTTGTTTACATAAATTATAATTACAAATAATCTTTAAAAGTTACTGAAAATATGCAGGGGTGCCATAGAATTCGCTTTCGCTGGAATTTTACGTAAATTTCATACAATTTTAAGTGGAATTCAAGCGAAAGCGATTTCTATGGCACCCCTGATGATCTTTTTTCTTTCGATTTCCATTACAATTGCAGCTTGATTTTCTTGATGCTGTTTAAGAGCTCATCAATTAGTTTTCACACTTTCGCAATATTCCTGCAATTGTAATGGAAATCTAAAGAAAAAAGATCATCAGGGGTGTCATAGAATTCGCTTTCGCGGGAGTTTTACTTAAATTTCATACAATTTTAAGTGGAGTTCAAGCGAAAGCGATTTCTATGGCACCCCTGATGATCTTTTTTCTTTCGATTTCCATTATAAATCAAGCTGCTAGATTTTCTTGATGCTGTTTAAGAGCTCATCAATTAGTTTTCACACTTTCGCATTATTCCTTACATATTTATTCAAGGTACATTTTTTTTTTGATAGATTTAGATACATACATAAATTTCGTTATACATGCTTGTAAATTTGGGGTGTGGGAGATTGTCGTAAGGCTTGTACAACTCGAGACTTGGGCATAACTGGAACAAGAGCCCAAGTTGAATAAATTGTTCGATGTTTTTTGTGTAGCGTGTTTCTTTCATTTTGTGTGTATTTTTAGGAGTGTGTATATATTTACGTGTATGCATGTAGTTCACAGCAGGTCAGCTACTTAATATTTATGTAATTGATCTGTTTTAAATACTTTTGTTATTCTCACTTTTCTATTCAAATGTGTATTGTGTACACTTTGAATTTGCCATTCGTAATGTAACAATATTTATCACTTTCTTATGTTCTTATGTTCGTCGTGTTGCTGATGTGGATGAACAGTTTGGGATTGCAAAAAACTACAAACTAATCTTAACATTCAACTGTTAACTATATTTATCACTGGCGCTGTCACTGATCACGAATCATGATCATAATTATGATCGTAGTCAGTGCAGCGCTCAGAGGGACAGCCACCTCTTAAGACCGCTGCCTACTAATTGTCGAACATACACACATCGTCTCTCGTGTCACCCTGTGTTACAAATTTTGATAGCATGTGAAAAATTTTTAAGGCTTTCCTTTATATATGTTTGGCTTTCATTATTATAATTATTATTATATTTTTTTTGGTTAAATACTATTTGTGCAATTTTTTTATCTTTCAAAAAGTATTGAAATGAGCCTTAAAAATTAAAACGCTAGCACTATTCAATTAGCCAAATTGACCAGCGTTTTCAATTAGTAGGCAGGGCAGTGGACACGCCCCAAAGTTATTTACTATTTGTTTTTTTTTCTCACTGATATCAAAAAGTTCGAGTATGAAAATTTAACTAAAAACGAATTCCTTTTTTAGTTGCGTTGCGCTTACGTCGAGTAACGAAAGACATCCGATCTGAAATCTATATCTTTTGAGTGAGGTATTGATCAGGATTTTAGGATATCTTTGCCGTTTCTCGCGCCTTTTTGCGAGCCTCATTTTTTCGTTTCATTAATTACTTTTTTTTTCTGTGGTTTATCCAATTTTTACTGATTATCCCTCTCCACGCTGGGCCAGCGTAACGGTCCCTAAAAACTGCATTTGGATCTGTCTGTATGTGTATTTAAATGTGTCCAGGTTGTGTGTGCGGTTTAGGTGTTTAGGGTGCAGCCAAGTTAATACACAATCAGCAGGTTGTTCTCGTTAAATCCAGCCGAGTGTCCGGCATTGCGCACTATGAAATTGGATCCATCGAAGTGCATGCGCTTCTCATTGCGACTGCAGAAGAATATACACAATATATAAATAGAAAAGAAAAATAAATTAAGCAATTAATTACCGCAAAAACAGGTGCGATGTCTTGCCCAAAGAGGCGGTGCAATGAATGCCCAGTGTGGTCAGGGTAACGGATCCATTTCCAGGGCTGGTGCGAATCAGGCCCTTGTTATGCTGACGAGTTACCTTGACCAGGCCATCGGCGGCCTGGATGATGCGAAAACCATTGATGTCGTACATCTCGGTGCCGTCATCGGCGCAGCTGTACGAGGACTTGGCAATCACCTCCTGTGCATCCGGCACGAAGGAGGGACCGTGACGTGAGTCGCTGCAGAGAGTGCATGCAAATGGAAAATGGTAATCAGAATAAAATATGGAAGAATTGGAAGATACCCTATAAGAATTTGAACTAAGAACACCAAAATGGGGGTCAAAATGGTATTCAAAAATAGGAAATATTTATGCAATTAGGAAAAAAAATTAAGAATAATTAAATGAGTAAAGTAAAATTATGAGAATATAAATCGAGTTGCCAAAAATTAGATAAAACCATACCTGTTAAAAAATGATTAGTAATCATAATCATTAGTAATCAGATTATTTTTTTTTAAAGTCGAACAAATGATTAAATTACGATTATTTTCGGTTTTGCGCAATTATTTAATGATAACGTTTACAAAAAATCAAAAATAATCTAAAATTATTACAAAAAATAATCAGAAAAAATCAAAAAATTATCTTTTTGAGTATTCGTATTTTTTTTTGATTTTTTTCTGATTTGTTTCTGATTATTTTGGCTACTTTGATTTGAAAATTTAAAATAATTTGATTTTTACTTAATTGTCATAAATAATCAGAAATACTATAATCAAAAATTATCAGATATAATCAGAAAAAAATCAAAAATATTCCGATTACTCAAAAAAATTATTTTTGATTTTTTCTGATTATTTTTGTATAACTTTAATAATCTTAGATAATTTGTGATTTTTTGTAATCGCAATCATTATATAATCACAAATTTTTAAACAGTGAATTATATAGTCAATACGATTATTTCCAAAAATAACCTAATTAGTAATTCTAATCGAAATTTAACAGGTATGGATAAAACTGAATTGAAATATAATTGATTAAAATTTGTACAAATATTAAAAAAACTATTCCTTTTAGTTTTGTTTTTTTGAAGTAGGTGATTAAGAAAATTAAACTAAATTCAGAAATATTACAGCCCTTTTTAACCGATATTAATGACTTAACTTTTTCCTAGTTTTTGCTTTCACGTTTTTCTTTTCAATTTTAGGTTTTTTAGTGGTCTCTTATTTTTTGTAGTAATTCTTACAATAATATTGGGAACTCGTAGGAGATTTAAGTATTTAATACAAGCTACTCACTCATAAAACACTGCCAGAGTGTAATCCTTAGTCAGGTCAGTGAAAGTGTCGGTTGTTGTGCGTGTTCCAGCGGTGTCCACCAGATAGATCAAGGCGCAGGATTCGCTAGTGAAGCTCACGCCCTTGTACCACATTTTGGCGTAACGCCTGGAATAGCCAAAGAATTCACATTTTATAGCACAACACGATTCGGACCCTGAATACTCAAACTATCGATTAATCAGCTAATCAGACAATTCAATGGTTATCGATGCTATCAGACTTTAGACAGCTCACAGATATGGATTACAGTTTTAAGGAATTCTTCCTTCTGCTCTCTTCTACTTACACAAAGTTGTTGGTTTTCATGCCGTCATAGGTGACGATTTCCACCTTCGAGCCGCTCTGCAGGATGCGTCCATTGGGATGGATGAGGGCCGAGTTGGTGCCGTTGCGCGACAATGAGACGGCCACCATGCTGCGTTGATTCAGGACGCGCACAGCCTTGTCCAGAGTCATGTCAATGCTGGAGGGGAAGATCGGAGACATGACAGACAGCTTAGATATATATTTGATATTAGATATGTTTACCGGACACCTTCGCGTAAACGCAGCTGAATTGTGCCGTTGGACATGGCGATCGGACCGGATCCGGGACAGGGTGGCGGTGGTGGTGGGCTGTTCTCGAACTCAAAGGTGCGCGAGCTGACGCGTCCCAGGGCATGAGGTGGCGGTGGCATGGGCGAAGGATACTGCTGAGTGTGGTGCATTTGTGGCTGAGGTGGTGGCTAAAATAATTCACCTCAATTTATTTGAGTTTATTTAGATATTTGAATAGAGCTTACCGGGCAATAAGCGCCGCCAGTCTCATACCCAAAGGGCGTGGCATAGCGAGCAGTTAGCGATTTGGTGCCATGGACAATGGGCTCCAGGTCGGGCGCAATCGCCGTGAGCAGCGGTTGGGAGTGGTGCATGGCCAGGCCAATGCCCCGATACGATGCAGCGCCACCACTGGCGTTGGTTTGGCTGGAACACTCCTTGGCCAGCACGGCGGTGTTGGTTCCCACACTGGCGCTGCCGCTGTTCAGCGACATGCTGCTCATCCGCGATGATAGCGAAGCAGCTGTTCCAGACAAGCGCATCGACGACTGCTGCAAACACCAGTTGCACAGAGTAGAAAATTACAAGAAAAAAGGATTAAAATTATAACAAATTTACTTTTGAGCAGCATAAGAAGATAACATAAATTTGCACTCTTGAAAATGATTAATAACTATGAAATTAAAAGTTATCAAAATGATATTATAAACAACTATTGCGAATCCATTGAAGGAAACTTTAAGTTTTGACACCGCCTGAAACTGTCATGGAAAAAATAAGTAACTGAGAAATTACTGAGTCGGGGAATTGTGGCAACAATAATATATAAATAATATTTAGTTAGTAATATTAGTTAAAATTTTAATGAAAAGAACCTACCACAACATTTCAATTGCAACCTACAATTGCACTTCAGACTTTATGCTAAAAATTATTTGCAATTTATGATATAAATGATTCGTAACTTATTTATGTAAAGATTCCTTCAAAGACATTCATATTATTGCACTTCAGATTTGTATACTTTCTAAAAGTTATTAATAAGATTTGTAAACATTCTAATATTTATTAATATGGGCATTCCACAGAATTGATAACCGAGGCCAAAAACGTTAAATTTTTTGTCAGAAATGTATTTAAGTTATTAATTTAAGCAATATAGGCTAGAAGAAATTCAATAGAATGAACATTAGAGTGCATCGAATTGTATGGGCCCGAAAAAATGAAAAAATGGTAACCCATTTTCGTAATCTGTGGTCAATTCTAAGATGTTTTCACGAAGAAACCATAGTTCTAAAATGAATTCCTGGTCCGCGCTTTTTGAGTTGAAAAATTCATTTTTTTTGAAAATTTATATCTTGATTGTTTATGGTCCGATTCTGACAAACTTCGTGTCAATACTCTTGTTAGGACCAGGACTTTTAAAATTCAACAGAAAAAAGGACGAAATGTCCTTTAAACATAATTTTCATCCTTGGCACGACGATTTCGCGGTTCGCCTCTATACCAATAAATTAGTCCGAATTAAAGCTATTTTTTGGCAAAAAAAATGTTATTTCCCCTGAACCTGTATTTTTTGTTAACAGAAAATGTAACACAAATTTTATTAAAATTGTGTTAAAACTGTATTAAAATAGGTTTTACATTTTCTTTTAATAAAAATTACAGGTTCAAAAAAAAAAATTTTATTTTGTGCCAAAAAATAGCTTTAATTCGGACTAATTTTTTAAGATAGAGACGAATCGCGAAATCGCCGTTCCAAGGATGAAAATGATGTTTAAAGGACATTTCGTCCTTTGGTTCTATGAAATTTTGAAAGTCCTGGTCCTAACTAGAGCATTGACACCAAATTTGTCAGGATCGGTCCATAAACACCCGAGATATAATTGTTCAAAAAAGTGAATTTTTCAACTCAAAAAGCGCGGACCAGGAATTCATTTTAGAACTATGGTTTCTTCGTGAAAACATCTTAGAATTGACCACAGATTACGAAAATGGGTTACCATTTTTGGTGAAAAAAATCGATGCACTCTAATGAACATATCGATTTTACTTTGTAATAAATTTACTTTTTCTATATTTTGGCTCATTTTCTTAAAAATTTACTTTCAAAATATACCGATTGTATTCTATCGATTACACTAAGTAAGATAGTAATATTGTAGCATAAACCATTTTAATACATATAAATATATTGAAAATTTAATATAAAACAAGTTTTTTAAGCTTTTTTGGATGTATAATTTAAAATAAGAGAGACAGAAACAATATTTTTTTATAAATGTTTGAAAATCCTAAAAATATCTATTTCAACCCCCTTTCCCAACTCTTCACACAAAAAGTGGCTTATTTGCACTTTTCAAAAAAATCATAAAAAAATACTAGCGAACAGAGAATTGTTTCAAGAATTTCTTTGCATCAAAATATTTTTTTTTTTTTAAAAAATCGAGGATAAAAGTTGTAAAAGTAGACGCTCACAAAAATTCGAATTTTTCAATGGGAACTTAATGGGTCAAGGAAATTTTGGCATCATTCAAACGGAAGTTAAACGACCTTTCTAAATACAGTCGAACTTCCCTAACTCGAATCACCATTATCCACGAAAAAAGTTCGAGTAAGGGAGACTTCCAGTTAGGTAAGTAGAATTGTATGAAATTTGCCTAGTATTGCCACTCGATTTTGTTCGAGTTAGAGAAACTTCGACTTAGGGAAGTTCGAGTTAGGGAAGTTCGACTGTATATTTTTTTTTCAATTACAATAGCTGTTAAAGTATAAAAATAGGTTGTACGCATAGTTTAGCTGGCTTTCGCCCTTTGTCGCAATGAAATATTCTGGGGTGCCACAGAAATCGCTTTCGCTTGAATTTCACTTAATATTGTAGGAAATTTGTATGAAATTTAAGTGAAATTTAAGCGAAAGCGATTTCTGTGGAACCCTTGAATGTTTTGGCATATGTTTTATTTCACTTTGAATGTCGAATTCTCCCATTCGACATTGGAGAATTACCCATATGTACTATAGATTTATGTAAAGATTTCTTCATATTATATCACTTCAGATTTGTACTATATACATTCTAAAAATTATTAATGAATAGAAAATAAAGGTTTCTGAGTATATTTATGTAGAGATTCCCTCAAAGAGTATCTAAGTTGATTTGTGACACACGCACACACATACACACTCTCTCCCTCTCTCTGACTCTCTCTCTCTGACACTGACACTTGGCAAGTGACACTTTAGTTGTTGTTGTTGTTGTTGGTTGATTGGTTCCACCTACCGGCGATGGGTTGTTGTTGGTGTACACGGAGCGTTGGCGGACGCCATTTGGAGCCTTGGTGGGCGATCGCAAGATGTTGTTGATCTTGTCGTTCATCTGGGCACGGGACAGAAAGTCCTCGGCATTGAAGATGCCCACGCGTCCACTCTTGGGGGTCACGATGACCTCCGGCTGTTGCTTCTGATTTGATTCATCACATGTGGCTGTGAGCTGGCACTGCACCTCCTTGGTGTTCGGCTTGGTAACTGGAACCATTGCGTCTCTATCTCTTTCTGTCTCTCGTTTGTGTCTTCTTGTGGCTAACAATTACAGTTGCAGTTGCAGTTACAGTTGGAACAACTTGCGCGGGGATGGGAATGCGAAAAACCAAAGATTGCTCGACACAACGACTCAAAGAGAGGAATTTAATTTTTACTTTTTTTTATTTTCTACTTTCAAGAGCTCTGCTCACTGCGAAAATTTGTGAAAGAATGACTTGCCACAACTTGTGTCCTTAAGCAAGTCATCTCGCTTTCCCATTGACGTCGCCTACTTCTCTGTTTGTTTATAAACGAATGCTCCTCAAAAGATGTGTTGGAAAACGCGCAATTATCGTGCAGCATTTATCTGTAATTAAAAGAGGTTTGCAAATATATTAATATATAAATTATATATAGTTAGAAGTAAAATATAATAATTGAAATCAGTTCTCTGATTTGTTTTTCAATACTTATTCAATCAAACATTTAAGCATATTGCAACACTGTAAGCTGTCAGAATTCACAATTGGTTGCGTTGCCAACCAACGGGGAAAACTTATAGTGTGGCGCTGCCAACTTAATTGAATTGAAGAGCAGCTTAAAATGTGAAGAGAAGAGAAAAGAAAAGAATTAAATGAAATAAACTAATGATCTTCAAAAATTGTGTTGGAAAACGCTCAATTATCGTGCAGCATTTATCTGTATTTAAAAGAGGTTTGCAAATATATTAATATACAAGTTAAATATAGTTGGATATAAAATATGATAATTAAAATAAGTTTGCCAAGTCACAACAGAAATACTTGAATTTTCTCTGATTTGTTTTTCAATACTTATTTAATCAAACATTTGAGCATATTGCAACACTGTAAGCTGTCAGAATTCACAATTGGTTGCGTTGCCAACCAACGGGGCAAACTTATAGTGTGGCGCTGCCAACTTAATTGAATTGAAGAGCAGCTTAAAATGTGAAAAGAAAGAGAAAAGCAAAGCAAAGAATGAAATTATATGCTAAAAAGCAGAGAAGATTGTGTTTTGCTTGCGCTTTGTGCTTTTTAAATGCGCTGGCAATAAAGCAGCTCAGAAATAAAGCTGTGGAACATTGAAATTTCAAATTTGCTGTAGCAAAGCACTTTATTTTACTTTATTACCGTACATTATTACGAGTATCTGTTAGTTATCAGAAAGTGCTATTTAAGTCTTTGGCTTTTGGCATTAGCGAGAGCATTTCACTTGTTTTTGAGTTTAATGGACTTGGCCATAATGCGTCCTTGCCCGTGGCGAATTCATCATCTGCTGTGATGCCAAAATTGACAAATTGCTTCGATTGGCAATACGGAATATTCATGGCTGGCCTCTTGGCCAAGAACAGGGCCTCCTTGTTGGTGGTTTAGGCCACTTCCGTGACAAGCGAAAGTGTTCAATGCAAATTAGCCAAGACAGAGCGACGTCAATTAGCCACAGACAACAATTCAGTCTCCTTCAAGTTGTTTATCTAACTTTGGATGAGGTTAGACACCCCTGACAATTGTCGCTATAATTTTGGCCAATTGCAATTGTCATCGTACTGTTTTTGGCTCTGACAAGCTGCTTCTATTGCCGTTGATTTATTGTGTTTTGGCCTGGCTAATGGGCGCATTGACTCCTTGCAACGTTTGGCCATCGGCCCACGCCAAAAATCCGACAATTCGCAATTCATTTATTTTTGCCAAGACTTTCAGTTTCGTTTCCATATCTTTTCACTTGTCAGCATAGAAAATAGTATTTTTTTTTATGTAAAATATGTAAAATATTTTATATTTTTAGTTGTGCTGCTCATTAAAATGCTGCTGCAATTTAAGTTGTTGCCTCCCACGCGTTGCATTGACTCAGTTAAAATAATCTTTAAATAAATATGCATGAAATTGTGATTCGTATTTTGCAATATGCAACAGAGATATATGTACATATATATGGGGGACAATCGGGCAAGTCTATACACAGTAAAACACGGAAATTCATATGAAAATAAAATCAATGTTTTTTCGTTTTTCTGCAACAAATTGGATAACCTTCTTTTGCAGACTACATACATTTATTTTTAGGTAAATACAAATTTGTTGACTGCCTTTTTGGGTTTTGGGTTTTTGGGTCGACTTTCGTTTTAGTTTTAATTACTCGTACACTGTTGCTGGCACAACTGTGCGCACATTTTTAATTAACTCGCCACAATGTGCAGAGAGTGCACTTTGCCCACAATGTACACAAACAAAGTATTTCAATATTTTCCAGTGTCACATAGAAATGCTCTGACATCAACGGAATAGGATGTCTGTTGTCATAAGGCATAAATAGCTTTGTTTGCTGCGATTCATACATATGTAACCTACTCGTATGAACCAACTGGAAGAGGCAACAACTATTGTGCCAAAAGTATATTAGACTATAATACAAAAAGCTGGAATGTATAGAATAAATGCAATTAAGATCATGTTTAGATAAAGAATCGTTTATTTAGTCAAAAATTTACACCTGATACAACAAATTAAACCAGTGCATATTATATTAGGATACGTAACAAGAAACTTTATACCAGCGGTGGGCACGAAATCTCTATTCTATTAGAGTCTGCCTAAGTTTTGAGCTACCGCTGCTCCCGGAGCCACTGCGTGCCCAGCGCTGCTTTATACAATTGTAATTCAAATATATTATTCAACAATCAATATGAAATTGAAATGGGGACCAATGACTGCTATTTACAGGGTATCTGCTATTTTACATTTACATTTTGTTAGTTTTGCTTGCTCGTAATAAGGCGAATGAAAAGCAAACCACCAAATTGTGCAACAGCTCGGAAAATAGCGCAGTTGGAAAGTGAGAAAAAGCAGAAAAACAAGAAAAACTATTTTCGTGGCGACAAAATTTATAGTCATGTCAATGAACTGTGCACTGTGCATTGCCTCACATCGAATGGAGGATGGATGGATGCTAAGCAGGCAGATTCATACTCGTAATATTGGAATCCATAGAACAAAAACAAAAAATATATATAGATATGTTTGCTGACGTCAGATGCTGCTGCTGCTTTTGCTGCTGCTGAGGGAGGCACTCAGATTGAAAGCCAAGTTGTGGCATAATTGAAACTGAAAATGTCTTGGGCTACTTTAAAGCCATTTTTAATGTATCGCATATTATTTTTTTATTTTTTTTCGTATGCAATTTGCGTTGAAAACAATTAACAGAGACGCCACCGAAGTCCGACACATGCTTTTGTTGTGGGCAATCTGAAATTAATTGGTTGTCAACATCATCAGCAGCGAGTTAATAATACATATGAATACACTCGTACTTGTGTACTATGTATATGAATACTTGAATAAATAATTATGTGCATACTCGTATATATAGGGTAGGTCCATTCATAGACATCTTTGTTGACAATCAATGCATTAAACTCATACTTACATCCGCAATACACTTAATTTAATACTCATTTATATGAACTCGTTCTATTGTATTAAATTCTTGAATATATTCTCAATTAACTCCAACTTATTCAGACTTAGTATTGAAATTCCTGGCATTCTTTC
Source organism: Drosophila subquinaria (assembly GCA_037043405.1). Taxonomy (NCBI): domain Eukaryota; kingdom Metazoa; phylum Arthropoda; class Insecta; order Diptera; family Drosophilidae; genus Drosophila; species Drosophila subquinaria. The sequence goes on along the minus strand of JBAMBL010000992.1, from coordinate 44,026 downwards.
CAGTCAGACATTGTCACTCAGTTTTCTGTTTTGCGGGCATTATAAATCGCATAAAGCTCATGAATTTTGAGTGACTTTTGTTTACACAAGCGTCCGAGCAAATCCCTCAACTTTGGGGCTTGTCGGTTTGTCAAATGATTCACTGGGATTTCCTGGAAGTGCCCCACAACGTTCAGTTCCGGCCAGACCAACGGACTGCGTTCGAATCTGTATCTGAATTTGAATCTGAATCTGTTGCCAGTTCATCACTAAAATAGCACAAAAGTGTGCCCAACTGCGATATATACATACAGATATATACATACGTAAATAGGTGGACGCCAGTTTATCTTTTGTAGGTTTGACGTCATCAACTGGCAACGTTTGCCAAATATTCACAGTGGCGCCCTCATTCGGCGCATGGTTCTCTTTCCCGCCCCCCTCGCTGTTATGTGACGACGCCTCTGTGCTAGCGAAAGGTGTGCTAAGAGTTGGAGGAGGAGGAGGAGGAGGAGCAGATCTTTCGTAAGATTTAATGTCTGCTGGCGCATTGCCCGTTTTGTCAAACCAAATTTTACGCTTCATTTAAGCGGCAAACATCTGAAGCGACGTTGTCGCATCGACTTTGATTTTCACTTTTTTATTTCCATTTAAATAGGCCAAAGTATTCATCAATAATTATTACACTAAACACCAAATATATATATGTATATGTTTGTGTTTCTTGCACATAAATTTAAAATCGACTTTTTGCTGTTCAGTCTGTGAGCTGTCTAATTATCTTACAAAGGTCGAAAACGATGAATGTGTTTAAAAATACGCAAAGCAATCAATTAAAACAAATCCTTCAGACTTCACAACATATAGTTCCAAAGAAAATTCGATTTAAAGTAGAGTACTTTCAAGGGTATTTTATGTACATATATTATATTCATAGCTGTTAAATTTCGATTGGAATTACTAATCAATTAGATTATTTTTGGAAATAATCGTAGTGACTATATAATTTACTTTTGAAAAATTTGTGATTATTTAATGATTACAATTACAATAAATCAGAAATAATCTAAAATTATTACAATTATTCAAAAAGAATCAGAAAAAATTAGAATAATCTTTCTGGTTATTTCGGATTATTGTTGATTATATCAGAATTTTTTGGATACTTTGATTGTGAAAATTTAAAATAATATAGTTTTTACTAAATAGTCCTAAATAATCAGAAATAATCAAAAAAATAATAGGAAATAATTCAAAAATAATCCGAATACTCAAACAGATTTTTTTTTGATTATTTTTGATTTTTTCAATTATAATTGTAATAATTTTAGATTATTTTTAATTTTTTGTAATCGTAATCGTAATCGAAAATAATCGTAATTTTATCATTAGTTCGACTTTTAAACAAAAATAATCTAAATACTAATGATTATGATTACTAATCATTATTTAACAGGTATGATTGTATATAATATTTTTACAAATTAACTAAAGGTCTGTCTCTGTCTTTTTTTACAATTGATATTATACAGTCGAACTTCCCTAACTCGAACTTCCCTAACTCGAATTTTCTCTAACTCGAACAAAATCGAGTGGCAATAGCATTTACTGAGCAAATTTCATACAATTCTGTCTCCCTAACTCGAACTTCCCTAACTCGAATTTCTCCTTAACTCGAACAAAAATATTGGCCCGTACTTCTGTAAGTCTAATTTTTTGGGAAAATCCCCAATAAAGTTTGAATTTTTGTTCGATTCTATTTTATGTTTTTGTTACCGACTCGTTTGGATACGTAATATTGATGTACATTAACAAATGGTGATGGTATATGATAGAATATTGCGTCAACAATTATTTAGGCTTGTTCAATTGCTGTAGGAAAGATGTTCGTAATGTACTTCTTTGTCAGCGCATCAGCGCAAGATTATTTACCATGGCACCAGCACGTGTATTTAAATGTTTATCGCTTAAAGAAATATTCAAACGTATTAGTTAAGGAATTGGATAGTGGACCAAAATAATTGAAGTGTCTAAAAAATATAGTATCTCATCGAAAACAGTTTTCATTATATTAGAAAATTGAAAATTAATTATGATGTCATTTGAATCGGGAACCTCTTCTGGATACAGAAAAAGAATCGACAGGTCTTGAACAAACTGAAATTTTTTATAATGAAAATAACAAGAATAGTTTGCAATTTGAAATGTATTTATGAATGAATGAAATTGTATACAGAATAAAAAATCCGGGATATTTAGCCCGGATTCAATCCGAAACGATGTCAAAAGTGGGGTAATCTCGGATTTACTTAAGCCAAGTATGAAATACTTGATTTTTTCAATCCCGAATTCAATCCTGAAATTCTTAAATTCAAGCTAAAAAAAAATAATGTTTTTTGTTACATTTAAATTCTTTTTTAAATTTTTTTTTTAAGATTTTTTTTTTTACTTTTTTGCTTTTTGTTTTTTTTTTTTAATTTTTTTTTACTTTTTTGTTTTTATTTTTTTGTTTTTTTCTAATTTTTTTTTTTTAATTTTTTTTTTTAAATTTTTTTTAATATTTTTTATTTTATTTTTTTTTTATTGTTTTTTTTAACATTTTTTTTTTTTAGTGAAGAAAATGTTTGAATGCAATTGACTGGTGGGAATCGAACCCAGGTCTTTTTCAAACAAGTCGGCGACTCTAACCACTGAGCCACCAGACCAGTTGAAATGAAAGAGGCTGAGAGAGAATCAAATAATTTGGGCTTATTTTCCCATTTTAATCCCGATTCAGGCTTGATTGTTCAGCTTAATCCTGGAAACATACTTAAAAAATGCAGGCTTGAATCAAGAATTTTAAACTTGATTTTAGAATGGCATTTTTTTTTCTGTGTAGTTTCATTTAAACAACTAAAAAAAAAAAATTCCCTAACTCGAAGTCTCCCTAACTCGAACTTTTTTCTCGGATAATTGTGATTCGAGTTAGGGAAGTTCGACTGTAGTTTATTTATAAACAATTTTACTCTATAAAAGCTCTAATAATTTCTCATTTGATTCGATTTAATAAGTAATGAATTGAATTTGTTTATGACACTCAAAGTACTTTGATATTTATTGGTTCTATTTCACCTTTCTTGACTTTTTGGAGCACATTTGCAGACGTGCCTCTTGGGTCGACATTGTCTACAGCCCACGCCCACAATTGCTTCGTTCCAGTTCCCCAGAGGCGTCGCTGAGGGGGGAGGGCGGGTTGGGGAGGGGGCGACGTTTTGTCTGTTCGGTTGTGTTCTGTCTGTTCTGTCTGTTGGCTGCTTTGCAAAGGCATAAATCACGCGACTTTTAGTCGAATGTTCCGCCTTCTTTGACTCTGCCTTTATCTTTTGTTGTTGCTCGACTTTTAATATTTCTTATATATTATTATGGTACATCTTTTTTTATTCTCTTTAAATTTATAACACATGCACTGCGATTGTGCAATTTGCGAGCTGTCTTCCCGCTTTTCATATTTTCATTTTCATTTTTCGCGAATTTCCCTTTTTTGTCTTTTTGGCAAATGGGCAACAATAAATTGCATTTATTTTTAGCGCGGGCGAGACAAAAGTGGAGGGCAGAGGGGAACGTGAACGCTTTCAATAAGCAGACAAGGTGCTCGGCGTTTGTGTTTATTAACAACAACGTCTTTGGGTGTGTGCAATAATAATGACTATGACTTCATAAAGCCAAGTCAAAGCAGGGAGAGCGACAAAATAGCTCGCAAAATGGCTGCATAGTTTCCGGTTGCGATGACGCTTTGTGTCGGGAATCAAGAAAGGGAGAGGGGAGTGGGGAATGGGGAGAGGGAAGATCGAAAGACAACGACAACGACTGAGTCGCCGAGGAATTCGAATTGCGCTCTGGACTGACGGCAGGTTCAATGCACTGCCAGCAGCAAATTCCATTGGGGCCAGCCATTGTTATGCCAATTGGGCATTAAACAGAGCCAACTATTGTCAGTCTGTCTGCCTGTCTACCCTCCCCCCCCTCACCACTCTGCTCACTGTCCCGTCTTCATGCCGCAGGACCACAAATTGCGGTCGTCAATGGATGAGTTTAGTGCACGCAGCGACAACCAAATGAAAATAATGTCGACGCAGTCATTGAACGTCACTTCTGATCCCATTCCCCGCTCCCTACTATATAGAATACTAGTCTCGACACTCAGTCGCACAGTCATTTATATCTGAGCAAAAGACAAACGAAGTAAATTTATAATGTTGCACACACACCTTACAAGTCTTCGAGTTACGCCCCCAACCTCCCCCTCATTTAAAGGGGGCTGGACTGCACCGAAAATAAATAACTCGTACATCAGTTGAACAATTGCTGTCCCATATTTTTGTATACTTTACTTTATATACTGAGCCCCGAAGAAATTGAAGGGGTATATGAAATTTGTTTTTCATACTTTTCCTAGACATTTTTTAAAAACCTTCTTACCTATGTCAAAACTCAACCGATTTTCTTGGGGAATGTCAATTTTATCATGGAATGACTTCGAATTTCATTCTCCATCAAAATATTTATCATCTGAAAAATTCAAATTTTTCCCAAAAATGTTCACAGTTTTCAAAAAATTAAACCTGCCATAACTTTCTCAAAACTTAACCGATTTCCATGAGAAATGTCAATTTTATCATCAAAATATTAATCATCTGAAAAATTCAATTTTTTCCAAAAATGTTCACTTTTCCATACTTACCCCCTGACAATTTTAAAAAAATTCGACCTGCATTAACTTTGTCAAAACTTAACCGATTTTCGATTTCGCCATTGATTGATTTTAAATTTCATTCAGATTTAAAAGAGAGTTAACTTCTGCATAATTTAATTCCTTCCAATTTTTAAAAATATATTAAATTGAGAAGTAAAGTTTAGAAACAAACTCTTGAAATTGGGGGAAACCTTCTTTAAAATTGTGAAAATTCTCTGACCAAGTTTTAAAGTTTTAATAGTTTTAATAGTTTCCTTGAGGAACTTCAATGACTTCTTATTTTATTCTTCATCAAAATATTCATCATCTGAAAATTCAAATTTTTTCCAAAATGTTGACTTTTTCCATGGAAGCCACTTGACACTTTTTAAAAATATTGAAACTGTTATAACTTTGTCAAAACTTAACCGATTTCCTTAAGGAATGTCAAGTTTATCATTGCTTGGCCCCTAATTTGATTCTGATTCAAAATATCCATCGTCTGGAAAGATTATTTTTTCGAACACTTTTCACTTTTTCAAAATATCTAAATTTTTCAGATAATACACTTTGTTTTTTAATTAAATTCAATCAAAATTAAAAAATAAGCTCTTAAAACCTTCTTTCACTTTCAGGAAAAGTCATTTTTTGGAAAGTTTAGCTTTTTTTTTTTAAAGTAAATTTTTTAAAAATATATTAAATTGAGAAATTAAAGTAAAGTTTCGAAACAAACCCTTGAAATTGGGGAAAACCCTTTTTAAAATTGTGGAAATTCTCTGAGCAAGTTTTAATAGTAGATGCCAGTGGTGTCCTTGATCCAGTCGAGGTAGCTGGTAATGCGTGAGAAACCCGCTGGATCTCCGTACTCACAGCCGTAGATGGAGGAGAAGGAGGTGATGCCGACCAGTTTGCCCGTGCTGAGGAGCACCAAAGGTCCGCCAGAGTCGCCGCTGCAGGTGGTCTTCTTGTTGGTCGTGGCCACGCAGATGACCTTGCTGGACGCGGTCACGTCTCCATAGACCTTCTCGCAGGCCTCCACAGAGATGATGTCCAGTGTGGTGAACTGCAGCGAACTCGAGGTTTCATAGACCCACTGGGAGGTGTAGCCCCAGCCGGAGGCAACTGCCTGTTGGCCCGCATAGCTGGAATATCTGCTCGACATGGCGGGCAGTTCAATCTTGTTGTAGTAGAAGTTGAACTCCAGCACGGGCGTATTAATCAGGGCTATGTCATGGGTGAGCGGGCGAAGTGAATAATCCGGATGCTCTATGAACTTCGACTTGGGCACATACTGATAGAGCTTCGCCGAATGCCGCTCCGTGGAGCCGTAAAAGACGAGCACGCCGGACGCACTGCAGCAAAGGGTTTAATTAATAACTAACAAGTTCCATTAAATAATAAATAAGATTACTTACTCGGCTGTACAATGGGCGGCAGTTAGCAGCCATTCAGTGCCGATAATGACGCCGCCACAGAAATAGTTCTCGCCAGTGCTGAGACTCGTCAGGCTGAGTCCCACCTGGTAGGGGAATTGACCCTCGGCAGCAGCCTGTCCATTTATGATGCGTCCCTCTGCGCTGCGAACTTCCTGATGTTCCAAGGAAGCGAAAGCGTTTGCTGTGGCGAAGGCCAATAAAATAATGCCAAGCACTTTCATATTGATCACTGATCGATCGCAGAGCGAATGGATCGTCATTCAATCGTACAGCATTTTTAGTATCAGCCAAGTTTCAATTTCAGCTATCAGCCTTAAGTACTTTTAATAGACTTCAAGTGACTTGGACAAAGCTTTTCTATCTAAGCACGAAAAGATACTTGCTTACTTATCAGCACCGGACACAGTTTGGCAAACGCTTTAACTTAACGACCAAACAAAAACAAATTAAGTATCTTCCAGGAATACACCCACCAAACATTTAATTAAATGCATTCGAAAATGCTGAAAAATACAGCAAAAAAGTTCTTCAATTGAGCGATAAGAACTGATTAAACACTTGTGGCCATAACTTCTACGTGAGATACTTCGATAGATCCGCGGATAGTGAAAGTTTGCACTGATAACAAAAGAAAAAAAACTATTTTAAGATCTTTCTTAAGCAAATGCATCATGAACTAAAAATTAGGAGAACACATTTCGATTGTATAGTTGTGTTTCTTTATATAAATTTTACTTAAAAATAGTCTTAATAAAATTAACAAAACTTTAAAACAAACATTCTTCATTGTTGAAACCATACCTGTTAAATAATGATTAGTAATCATAATCAATAGTTATAAGATAATTTTTGTTTAAAAGTCGAACTAATGATTAAATTACGATCATTTTCGGTTTTGCCCAATTATTTAATGATTACGATTACAAAAAATCAAAAAATAATCTAAAATTATTACAATTGCTCAAAAATAATCAGAAAAAATATAAAAAAATCTTCTAAAGTATTTCGGATTATTTTGTAAAAATTAAATTATTTAAAATTTTCACAATTATCAGAAAATATCAAAAATAATCCGAAATAATCAGAAAGATTATTTTTGATTTATTTGTATTTTTTCTGATTATTTTTGAATAATTGTAATAATTTTAGATTATTTCTAATTTTTTGTAATCGTATCTCATTATATAATCACAAATTTTTCAACAGTCACTACGATTATTTCTTAAAAATAATTTAATTGATTTCAAATCAATGATTTGTAATTCCAATCGAAATTTAACAGGTATGGTTGAAACTGCTCTGCAATTTTATTTCTGCTCTATTACGTCGAATCACATTATAATCTTAAAGTACAGGTATTTTCTAGTCGAATATCGTTAATGAGTACATTTTTTTATAATGTCGACCAATTTGTTTACTGTCATTGTCGCTTGAGAATCCCTGTGGTTACTCTGAAGTAGATATGGTTATAAATATCTCAGCGATCTGAAATTTCAACAGCACATCTCACATCTCTGACGTTCTTCTCGAATTGGGAATTGGGAGCATGACAATATTTGTTAAGCGTAAATTGCGTTTCCGCAATGAAATTAAAGAGAGATTCTTTCCAGGCACTTATATTTATGTACCTTAATGTAATTTGCCATAAAATTAATTGTTTGTCTACTTTGTAGGTGTGCGTCGTACTTATAGGCATTGAAGTGTGCCTTAATCAGGTAATGAGGTCACAAAAGAATTAATAAGAGCTAAAGTTTTCACGGCAATTTTTGTTGATGAGCAAAGTTTATAAAAAGCTCTACACAAAAGGAGAAAACAATATAAAATTGCAAATTGCAAAGTGCTGAAAAAAAATGCAATACCCTAGATTATCAAAGTTTTCATTTTCAGAATTATCGATTCAATTTCCATGCTGAAAAAAATAAAATACTCTAGATTATCAAAGTTATCTGCCACAATGGATGCATTTTCAGAATTATCGATTCAATTTCCATGCAATTTTTAAGAAAATAGATTAAAACCCAATCGCTCATAATTTGAATACGTTTTTCATCATCATCGAAGTGGAAGTTGGAGTTGAGTGAAGTTTTCGGAAAAATGCGCAGTTCGAACTTTTTGCTGATTGCCAATCACTCAGACAGTCAACACGAAACTTATTTCATTCGTAAATAGTAAAATTTAATATACGAGATCTTGATAAAAGTTCAGCAACTTGTTGGTCTTTTTATTATATCTTTGTTTGGCATCATAAGAGAATTGATATAGATTCTCGATGAATGTCAGCTGGTTGATTGAAATTCGCGACGATTTTCAATCTCGAATGGCAATTGCTGTCTGACCCAAGCGAAATGCAAGAAATTTCGAAAACTGAAAAGAGAAAAAAACAGGAAAGGGGCGTGTTGCGAGTGCTGTTGCTGTTGCTGTGTTTTCATTTTCATTTTCAGGGGAGGGGATAGAAGGGGGGAAAATGACGGGAATGACAGCGAGTTGTGTTTGCCATGCAAACATTTTTCGTGTTTTTCCAAAGTGCCAAAAAGCATGTCAAGGGAGCGAAAAGCAAAGCGAAAAGCAACATCAAAATGTCAGCGACAAAGGCAACTGTCAAACGTCGTTGTTGCTGTTGTTTATGTTGCTGTTGTTGCTGTTGTTACTGTTGTTAGTTTAATGCGTGAAGTCAACAAGCACTGACTTAAACACACACACACACTATATACACACACATACTCTTGGGTGTAAATTGAGTCCAATGGCTGCTAGCAAAAAGTTCTGATTTATTTAGCAGTTATTAAAATTCATGAATCACCCTACCAAGTTCAGTTTATATGATGGAGATAGTGAGGTGCCCTACCAACTAATCGATTGCAGTATCCGCGTGTATTTATCCTGTGTTGGAGTATTAAGGCAAATACACGTCAAGTGCCTTTTAACAGACCCTCGATTTAATAGTGTGCCTCATAATGAGGCATGACCAACTACAATTGCCGCACTTATAGCAAGTACTTGCTTCGAGGAATAAGGAATGAGGAATGAGGTATTTGCTTTAGCTTAAGTAGTCTGAAGTCCTTTGGCCAGAAGTCGTAGTCAACAACTTGAGTAAACACAACATTAAATTGCCGAGTTTGTTTATCTTAATGAAAAGAGAGTTGCAGGCTTGGGGTTGATAACTGGAAGGATTGGGGCAATTAAGGGGGTATTGCTGCTTGGCAAACAAATTTTTTCGATTTTTTTTTGCATATTTTTATAGCTTGGATATTTGAGAATATCGTCTCAAGAGTTTTTTTTAATTCGAAATACTTTAGGAGATATGTCCATTTTGTCCAGCAATGTTAGTGTTAATGTTAAGTTATGTTATGTTAATGTTAATGCAAGTCGAGTCAAAACTTTAAACGCGTTTTTCTCGAAACCACGTTCTACGAGCTGGCGGCACTGATTGCGCCCGTAGTTTTGAACCGATTTTAATGAAACAAAGTGCAATCGACGCAGAATTGTCACCATTATAGCCCCTACCTCAATCAAAATTTTAAAAATATTTGTACTAATTTTTTTTTACACCAAACCACAAAGAAAATTGCGCAAAATCGATTATTCATTTTTCAATGGCCGCCATTTTGTAAAAAAAAATCTCAAAATTATGATTGAGTTAGGGGCTCGAATTACATCAGTACTGAATCTAACGCCGTTTACTTTTTCCATTTCTAATGATCCGAAGTGGAGTTATCCGTGCCGCCAGCAGCATACCTTTCTTTTCGACGTCCAACTTTAAAAACCGACAACTTTTTGAGCAGCCCTCGTACAAAGGAAAAAACATGTTTTTAATTAATTCAATATGTTCTTAATACAATAAAAAATAAAAACAGAATTTAAATAACAATTTCCGTTTTCCAATAAGATTTTTTTAAAAAAGGTCCAAAAACAGCCTTCCAAGCAGCAATGCCCCCTTAATGAAAAGAGAATTTCAGGTTTGGGGGTTGATAATTGAAAGGATTGGGGCAATTGAGGGCACAAACACCTGTAACTTGTTTGTGCTTTGTCAATTGCTGTTGATTCCGAGCACTTTTAACGACAATTGTCTGGTTCATGACTTCATTGCAGCTTGTCGTCCAATGTTGTTTTAGTTTATTTTTTTTTGGCATGACAGAATTTTACAAATTTACAGATGTACATAAAAATGTCGTCAAATCATTTGACAGTCGAGAGCGACAGCGAAATGTGCCATTCACTGGAATTTATGTTTGCTTTTAAGGCGCATTTAATTTGTTTTAATTAGCTGGCAATTGAAGGCCCCGCCCCCCTGCGCAAGTTATGGCCAACATGTGTGGGCGTTAACGGAAGTTTTAGACGGCTGGAAGGCTGACCTCGCTGAACTCCTGAGCTGTCAAATGTGTTACAATGGCGAAATGGCGAAAATAGAAAAACAATGTCGGGGTCATTTTTCAGCTAGCTGCCCCTCCTCCTCCTACCCCAACCCCCTCTCTCTTCCCTTTCCCCTCTAACAACTTACTTTTACGGTCTTTGGCTAAAAGCGTTTTAATTGGATGCTGGCGGCATTTTATTTTCAGCTGCCATATAAAGGTATAAAGAGTGGCGTCTTATCCTTTTGGCCATATCTCATGGCATGCATTTGACGCTAATTACAGGTACAACAACAACATGGAGAGCATGCAAAGGATGCTCGTCCCCGCCTTGAGGCATCCGTTCTTTTTGCCAGGTATAATGGCATTGTGATTGCCACCCGCAGCTCCAGCTCCAGCTCCAGTTCCAGTTCCAGCACCAGCTCCTCCAATTTGGCCACTCGAGTTGTAGACGCGTCCGTTGTGGCCATTGCAAAGATTCAGCTGGCAGGAGCGATAGAAGGTGCGAAACGAGGCATCCGATTTGACGCCGTTCAGCATCTGCAAAATGTTTAAGGCGTTTTTGATTTATGGCCAATCTGTCTAGCAGTTGATATTCCCTTAAACTCAAACTCAAACTCATACTCATACTCACAAGCGGCTTATCCACACAGTCACGTAGAAAGGAATTGACTTTATTCGCATTGTGCTTCAGGCGACAGGCATAAAAAAAGAAGGCAAAGAGAGAGACGGGAAAGATACATCAGCAAAATTTCACAATTTCCAACGGATGTACTTTTTTACATTATTGAAATTTTTAACATTCTTCTATCGATTTCTTTTGTAAACTTTACACATACTTCAAGTTTGCAAATGGGGAAAGGACATGTGCTTAAAATGTACTATAATATTTATTATATTTAGAATAAAATTGGAGTTGTATATTAAATATTTCCGTTGACAATAGAATTTCAGTGTAAACATCCGCAGTTTTCGCCATTTTTTTAACTCATGTGCTTTTTTATGAATCTAAAATTTTTCACAATTTTCTATCGATTTCTTTTGTAAGCTTTTCACATACTTCAAGGATTCACATACTTCAGGGATTGTTCCATTATAAGTTAAATTATAAAAATTACATTTTAATGATTATGTTTAAATTTTTTACTTTTTCTTTGATGATAATCATTATTTTTGAGTAATTTTATAAAACTTAGACGATAATCATATTTTGAATATGATTATGGTTTAAGTTTTATAAAATTACTCAAAAATACTGATTATCATTGAAGAAAAAATTAAAAATCATAGAATTAAAAATCTTGGTGGATATACAGAGATTGTAAAAAAATAAACATTTTGGTGTAAACCATTATTTACTAGGTCTTTTATCAGTGTGTGATTTTTTTATTTAGAAAAAAAATCATTTTTTGCTAAAATATTTATTATCTTCAGAGTAAGCTTGAAGTTGCATATTTAATAATCCTGTTGACAATAGAATTTAAGTGTAAACATCCGCAAATTTCGCAATTTTTCTAACTCATGTGATTTTTACATACCTGTTAAATAATGATTAGTATTCATAATCAGTAGTAATTAGATTATTTTTGTTTAAAAGTCGAACTAATGATTAAGTTACGATTATTTTCGGTTTTGCCCACTTACATATGTATTTAATGATTTCGATTTCAAAATAACAAAAATATTCTAAAATATTACAATTATTCAAAAATAATCAGAAAAAATCAGAAATAATCATTTTGAGTATTCGGATTATTTTTGATTTTTTTCTGATTTTTCTGTTTATTTTTGTTTATATCTGATTATTTATGACTATTTAGTAATAAATCTAATTGGATTTTACATTTTCACAATCAAAGTAGCCATAGAAAATCAGAAAAAATCAAAAATAATCTTCCTGACTTATTTGAAATATAATAATTATTATCTGATTTTCTATGGCTACTTTGATTGTGAATAATTTAAAATAATTCGATTTCTACTATAATAGTTTGCATTAACATTAATCAGACTATAATACAAAAATAAACAGAAAAAATCAGAAAAAATCAAAAATAATCCGAATACTGTCAAAAAGATGTATTTCTGATTTATTAGCTAGAATCATTATTTGATCCTGAAATAATTGCAATAATTTTAAATTATTTCTGATTTTTCGTAATCGTAATCATTATATAATCACACATTTTTCAACTGAATTATATAGTCACTACGATTGGATTTCCAAGTATATACACTCGTAATTTATTAGTAATTCTAATCGAAATTTAACAGGTATGGACTTTTATATATTTGTAATTTTTAACAAGTTTTCTCTCGATCTGCTTTAGACAAACTTCGCTTATGCTTTAAGATTGCATTAATATTAAAATATAGCAAAATAGTAAAAATATCTAAAGCAAACTTTGCACATTTTCTATACACAATGACGTATTTCTGTTCATGATAAATTGATTTAATTGGTATGTGTGTACATAAAATGTATTCATGAGCTGTTACTTGTTGCTAGTATGTATATAGTTGAGTTGAGCACTTCCGCATCTTTCGTTCGGCCGGAGAGAAGATAAAGTTTTAATTGCATTATGTCGGGCATCAATGCTGTATTGTAGCTCTTTGTGCCGTTGGTTGGGTCTATCCAGAGATACTTTCTGTTCATTTCCATGCCGGCTTAAAGCTACTTTGATCCGGCAAATTCAATAACAAAGAGTTCAAGGCTTCATGACTAATGAAGCGCTGGCGAATGTTTATCCAACTCTTTAAAAAAAAAAGTATGTATAAAAATAAAACGGATTTGTGACGACAGCAGACAACGATAAAGTTAACGTTCGCTTTGGCCTAGCCAAAAGCCAAAAGAAAAGCCGTTGACAGTGTTGGTAGATACGAGTATATATAGTATGCTGTGTATCTCAGCTTCCCAAACAAGAGGCTTTTGTGGTCTTATACGCCTTTCTGGCTTTCCATTAAATTATGGTAATGGATTTTTTGTGCACTTCACATTTTCGGAGGCGGTTCCATTTGGTCTGATTTTGAAATTAAAACACAAAAGCTTCAATGTCAACACAGAAGTGGTTTCTGCTTCGTCCTTTCTTTGTATTCACATTCCTTCATAGAAACAATCGACTGATTACATGACAGAGACAAGAGAAGTTCTACGACTCCAACGACTGATAAGTATGTAGAAAAGTGCGAGACTTTCTAAGACAGCCGGAGGCCGAGGCTTCAACTGGGTCTCCATCTCTCTTCTCTGCCCAGTCAAGTGCTTGACTTTGGCCATTTATATGCCAGCCTTTTTTTTTGCTTTTCTTTCTGTGCAAATTGCTGTTTTGCGCCCTGGGCGGGCACAAGGAACTGCGACTTTGCATTTGCCATGGCACTTGGCACATATGTAAGTTTGTCATTTAAGAGCTGCATACTCAACTTGTAGCTACCCCTTTTTGAGCCAAGTTGAATACGAGTCCCAGTCAATGGCAGAAATAAAAATAAGTAAATTTTAGATTCAGATTTAACGCAACTCAAATTTTAAAGGCTTCATTTATAATTTGTAAATTGTAAATAAATTAATTTAATTTAAAAAAACTTACTTTTAATCAGGGACTGCAAATAAATAAATAAAATCAATTTGCTATAGTAAAATGGTATACACCAAAATTCCTATTTTAGTCGGAACTATCGATATCAGCCAACAACTTCTATTTTTAGTTTATAAGATATAAATCAAATTTAATTCTTATTTTTAATTTTTATTTAAAGAGTCAAAAATAATCATTAAAATTCAATTTTTAATTAAAAGTTGTGAAATAAAACTTATTTCTAATTTTTTCAATAAAAATAAAAAATAAGAGATTTTTTTGATATTTATTTTAAAAGTTACAAATAAGAGTTTTTTCGTAAATTTTATTTTAAAAATCAAAAAATAAAAATTAAAGTGATACTATTTTTTCTTATTTTCTAGATTTGTAGTATATTTTTGGTATTTTAAGTATCAATTGGAATTTTGTTTGCAAACAATTACTTCATATTAAAAGTTTTAATATAAATTAAAAAAAAAAACTATTTCTGTCGATTGATTTTAATCGAAGTTAAATCAAAATAAACAAATAATAAATTAAAAAATAATAAAGTGCTAGGGTATTAAATTTTCAGCATAACCAGCCCAAATAGAAATATGAGCAGCTTGCACTGCAAATATAATTTAAAATGGCACTTCTGGAGTTACGAGCAATATTCGCTCATTACTCATACGCCACATGTGCCCATTGCACATAATATATTCAATTACTTTGTATGCTTAACAGTTTAGTTTAATAGCCTCGTTGGCTACGTGAGTCTGGCTAATTTGCTGGCGAAAAGTGCAAGTTTGGCAACAAAGTTGCCATGGCCCAACATTTTGGTCATGCTTTGAAGGAAACGAACAAGAAGAAGAAATGAATGAGGAGCAGTCGTTGCCACATTGTTGCGTCGCAATCAAACCAGCTGCGGCTGAGTTGGAGTACGTGAAGAGTTAAACTGGGAATACGCGTCTCCTTCGTATAGTTCGTGCCCTGATTATAACTTTGCAACATTTGAAGTGGATTGACTTGATAGGACGGTGTACACTGAAAAAAAATACCACTTTCTAAAATCTAGAGCATTCATCTTAAATATTTTGTTCTTGAAATAGGAATATTTCAAGACCAAATTACTAAAGCTAAGAATATTAATCTTGAAAATCGTAAGTTCTTAGTATAAGAATAAAATTCTCAAATTTAAATATTTTGTTCTTAATATAAGAGCATTTTAAGACCAAATTACTAAACTTAAGAGTATTATTCTAAAAAATCTGAAGTTCTTAATATAAGAATAAAATTCTTAGATCTTAGATCTTTTCCTCATAAATTAAGAACAAAAATCTTGAAATTTTGTCACATTCTTGACACTTAGAATTCACAACTGGTTCTGGCGTTTCAAATATGACATTAGGATCGCTTGGATCGCTGGTCAAGTCAGCACAACGGTACTGATAATAGAGATTGGCATCTTGAAACAGCTGTATACCGAGCCATGCTCCTTGTGTTCTGCAAGTGTTTTGTGTATTGTTGTCTGTTGCTTAGTCATATCATATCACATATCGACATTACTAGACCTCAAGTTAACTAAAAATTACATCATTCTTCTTAAAGTGTTAAGAAGCTTAATTTTTATTTGAGATTGAAAACTTTTTGGTCTTTAAATAAGAACATATAAGCTTAAAAAAATAATAAGTTTTATTCCTTCACTAAGATTTGTGGTCTTGAAAATATAAGAATTTATGGTCTGAAAAATAAGAACTTGGTCTTAATTGAAAACGTTCTTAGAATCAAGCTGTGCTTTCTAAGCTTCAAGATTTTCATGTTCTCGACGCATTTTTTAGACCAATGTTCTTAGTTCTGAGACCAATATCTTGATTTTAGATGCTTTTTTTATCAGTGTACTTTAATACTACTCACAATCATCTCTTGGCGCACCGTGAGGCAATACTTCTTGGTGCAGTTGAGGGCGCGAACGGCGCTGGCGTTCGTGATGCAGGTGGCGTCGTTCTGGTTCAACGTGTAGCTGCAAACATAACATTCGAGCGCTGCAATTCCAGAAAAATACAGAAAACTATAGATGGGGGAAAACTATAAACGAATCAGATGAAAATACGTAAACTGAAAGCACGAAAATAAGTATATCACAATAATTGAACGAGGTCATGACGTTGCCTTTCGCTTTCATTTGTTGTTCATGCTAATGATGATGATCATCATCATCATGATGATGTTGTTAATGATGTTGTGCTTTTCTTAGATTTTATTTATAGCCAAGCGCAACAGAGCGACAACATGAAAAATCTATAAAAACACAATTTTTGCTTATTTTTAATGTTTGCTTTTATTCAAATTAATTGCATTAAAGTGAGAATTTTGGCAAGAGACTTTCTGTCTATTTGCCAAGTGGCACGACAGCGTCCTCGACATGTATCTATCTATTTTCTGTTTTCTATTTTTCTATATGCGTTTTTGTGTAATAACAATGACGTCAATAGACGGCATCGAGAATAGCAACAGGCCGATGGCTAAACTTTTCTGTAAAGCAGATTCATGACACGAGACTTTGGGAGCCTCATAAAACTAGTCAAAAATAGCCAGAGATACAATACTCTATGCGGCAAGATATACCCTCTAGTTTTGTTACAAGAGATAGCTAAAAAATGAATAAATATAGAGTTTAATTGTTGCTTAAAGCATGAAAAATGTATAGTATACTCTGTGAGGGTATGAAGCACATCATCTTTTGGTTCTGTTCAGTTCTCAGACCCCAAATGACCCTGTAGACAGTTTGTTGTTTGTCCAGCAGCTGGCACAACTGGAACCACTCCCCCTTCAATCTCCTAGCCAGAATGCTCGTTTATCTGCAATCATAATAATGAACTGTGCTCTTTTTATAGGCCTTTTACAGATCCACAATTTCGTCGTAAAATCAGTGGATAGAATTTAACGAGTAACGCGCATAATGTGTGTTTATTTTTAAACAATTTACACTGCAATTTCTGCATAAATCGCGGAGCGAGAAGAAGACAAAAACCCATTGGCACCGGCACGCTTCATTTCGGCGTATTCGAGAATCAGTCAGAGAAAACACTCACTCACTCATTCGTGCGAATTTATAGCACCCAAATTATACCCAAAAATATTAAAATTATCTTCAGGGCACAGTGGTCAGAGAATCAATGCACATTTGAATAAAATCTAATTCAGCTTTATTAAAAGGAAATATTTTGTAAAATATAGTAAATATCAGATCGTAAGCAGAATCTAAAAATAACTAATGCACTTTCTTCTAATCAGAATTTTAGTTATCTATTACATTTACAAATTAAAAATAATTTACCTGTTAATTCGATAATGTGTTATATACAGGGATTGAAATTTAAAACCGTAACTGAAACCGTAACCGAAAAAAAATATTCATTTCATTAAAACCGAAACTCTGTAAGCCGAAGCAACCGTTTAGTAACCGTTTCATTTATAAAAGTTCTTTTCGGTTTTTCAAATAAACCTTTTTCAATTTTAATTAAAAAAATTGCAAATAAAAATTTAAAAAAGTTTAATTTTTATTATTATTTTAAAATTGCAAATAAAAGCTGTGGTGTAATTTATAGCATTTTTAAAAGCATGTTTTATTTTCAATTTTATTACAAAAATTTAAAAAACAAGTTAAATTTAATTTAAAACGAAAAATTTTGAACTGTTTCTTTTTTTTCCGACTTTTTAGTCTTGTTTTCAATCTCTGATATTTTGTTATTAGTTTTGTATTTTATTTTAAACTTTTTTTTTTTTAATTTTTGATTTTAATTTGGGATTTTAATTTTCTCTATTTAATTTTGAATTTTTATTTGTGATATTTTTGATCGAATTTTTGCGAACATTACCGAAACCGTAACTGAAACCGATGTTCGTATCGGTTTTAGTCCCTGATTATATATTAAACTTTTATACATTTTTTTAAAATATTAAATTTCTTTTATACAAGTGATCTGATTGATTTGGTCTCACGGTTTCTTCGCGATCTAAAAATACAGCGTTATGCAGTGAAATCTTTGAGAAATGATTTTAATCATCTTTTGTGTAGCAATCAATAAATTAAATGCGGTCATAGAAGAGTGGCAACAACAGCTGAACCAAAGCTGGCTTATTATATGGTTAATAGACTCATTCAATATAATCGCATGCATATACAGATATACTAAATGCCACATATAGTATATCGGAAATACGTCAGCAGAGCAAAGTTCTTGGAATCGCGTGGAGGTCTCATGTTGAATTGGCCAAAGAACGTGCCAAGAACAATAAAAATAAATAAATACAAAAAAAAAACAATAACAAATGCGAAACGTCTCAAAATTTACCTGATATTTTTTTGTCTAACTGTCATAAATCTGTTTCGCAGATTTGACAAGTTGCGAAATAAAACAGCTAATTAAGTTAAGTGGAAACTGAATATGAGTGCTCTTGAATTAGATTTACTTGTGACAGGCACATACGATAACTTATAAATAATACAAATACATCTATACCTGTTAAATAATGATTAGTAATCTTAATCATTAGTAATAAGATTGTTTTTGTTTAAAAGTCGAACTATTGATTAAATTTCGATTATTTTCGGTTTTGCCCAAGTATAACTTTACTTGCTTGTTCGGGGACTGGGGGCCCTGCTTTAAAATGTCATGAGCTGCCCCAGGCGAACAGGCCCAATACTACCTACTGGATCGACCTAAAAATAATCTAAAATTATTACAAATATTCAAAATAATCAGAAAAAATAAAAAATAATCAAAAATAATTTTAATAATTTCGAATTATTTTTGATTTTTTTCTGATTATTTCTGATTATTTTTGATTATTTCTGATTATTTAGTAAAAATAAAATTATTTTAAATTTTCACAATCAAAGTAGCCAAAATAATCAGAAAAAATCAAAAATAATTAGAAATAATCAAAATTATTTTTGATTATTTTTTATTTTTTCTGATTATTTTGAATATTTGTAATAATTTTAGATTATTTCTGATTTTTGTAATCGTAATCATTAAATAATCACAAATTGTTAAGCAGTGAATTATATAGTCACTACGATTATTTCCAAAATAATCTAATTGATTAGTAATTCTAATCGAAATTTAACAGGTATGCTTATGAATAATACAAATACATCGTACTTACCAATTGTTTGAGCTGCAGTTACTAAGATGACGGCCAAAGTGAGATAAAATCGTAAAGTGTGTGAGAATATATCAAATTTTTGCATCTTAGATTCCTTGAACTTGTTGAGCGCTCAAATGGAATTCAACTGTTTATTGCTTGCACTCTGACAGACCACAATTTATTTCTAAGTCTCTGATATCTTATCATGCAGCGACTATTGATAAGATCTACGCTCTCATTATTTACATAGAACGCACATTTATTTGAACTATAATTAATGAGTGTGTGCTTTGTAACTCCTTCTACAATATATTGTGTTTTTATTTGCAGCCTGAACGCTATGTGCCCGGTTCACCCATCTTTCGCGATAGCAGCCCAACGCCACCCAATGCCACGCCCACAACACCTATAACAGTACCGCCCACAGCAGCAGCAGCAGCAGCAGCGACGACGACAGCGACAGCGACGGGCGCTTCTCCAACCTCCAGGAGTCGTGGTCAAGGTAAAGTTGGAATAATAAATATCTTCATACAACCCTCGTTCGTCATTCCCCCCCTCCATTTCTCATGCTGACATAGTTTCTGTGACATTTGTGTAAATAAATCTGGAAACATGCTACAAAGTTGGCTCGTAATGTTTTGGCTCCACGGGGCGTATGCGCGATATGTGAAAATATTCATCATGTTTCGAATATTTTTGGGTCAAAGATGTTCCAAATATTTCGATATTTATTGGAGGGGGGAATTGATTGTTTGTGTTTTCAGTTATTTTGGCTTGATTACTTAAACATATTTAGAACTTATTGGGAAATTTCATTGAGCTGCAGGTAAACAACCACAATTAAAGTGTCGAGTGCTGAGGTAAATAGATACCAGACATTCGTTAGACGAATCTTTAGCTCAATTATTTGTGGAATTTGATTATATGAGTACATTATTATTTGTATTATCATCTATTCTCTGTTTTGGTTTGTTTTCCTATTTGTTTTCCTCGAAATCTCAATTCTGTTTACGTGCCAAATTCAGCGTGGCCGTCGCTTCCGTGCGCGAATCAGGTAAAGTACCCTGAGAGCGAAGAGTCCCCAACCCCAACCCCCAAACCCCAATCCCCAATTGATAGACCCACAAATTCCCAAATAGTGCTTGAGTCATTTAATGCGTATGTGTCGGCTTCTCTCTCTCTCTCTCTCTCTGTCTTTCTCTGTCGCTTCTTCTCCCCTCTCTCTCTCTCTCTTCCACTTGGTGTGGCTGAATGAGCTGCGTGTGTCACGCTAGAATTTATCGATTTATTTGCTGATTTAGAACGTGCGATTTGCCCAACCCGATGCAGGTGAATGCTTTGATCAGCCAAACAGCCGAGCAGCCGAGCAGCTTTCAACTGGCAGTCAGTGTCCAGGGAGTGGGAAAATGTCGCAGTTATCTTATGTAATTAATAGCACAATGACATTAGTTTAAATACACAACTACTCGGAGCAAGCTTGAATATACTTTTAAAGAACTTCTTCTTATTAATGCAATTAAAAATTATCTTTACAAGCTTAATTTCTAACAGAAAGTCAGAGACGATCGTTAATATGCCTTCTGCTTTTTGTGCAATTTAATTATATATATTTAATATTATATATAAACGCTACTGAACAAAATAATAAGTACACTAATTTTTTTACTATAACAGCTATTGTAAGTCAAGTCTTCATATTTAAAAAATTGATTTGAAAAGGTCATTTAAATTCTGTTTGAATGATATAAAACTTTCCTTAACCCATTAAGTAGCCATTGAAAATTTCGAATTTATAGTATGTAAATGTCTACTTTTGAAACTCGATTAAAAAAAAATGTTTTGATGCAGAAAAATGTTGCAAACAATTATAAGAGTGACTGCAAAATAAAATTTAAAAAAAAAATTTTCCTAGTATTTTTTTTATAATTTTTTGAAAATTGCTTAAAATGCACTTTTTCGTCATTTTCATACCATGAGAAATTTAAAAAAAATTATAAAAAATTCTAGAGAAAAGATTTTTGAAATGTTTTTTTTGCAGTCACTCTTAGAATTGTTTGAAAAATTGAAGAAGAGCAGCTGTTATAGTAAAAAAGAGAGTGTACTTATTATTTCGGCCTGTAGTGTACATATAAAATTCAAACGTAACATAATACATATAAAATTCAAATTATCAGACTTTCTCTCCAATTTAAGTGACTGTCTAAGCCAGTTTCATAGAAGAAGTTTCAGTCACTCACTAATTTCCGCATTATTCACTTTATTTTCAACTTAAGCGTCGAGTTAAGCTAGTGTCATTGATTAAGTCTTAATGCTCTCTGTGGGACAGTTTCAATTTCACCTTCTCATTATCTTTCATTCATCCTTCTCTTAATCAACAGTTAAGACCAGTTGCCAATTGCAGATGCCTTAAAATCATTTATGCCATCAGTTTAAGTTCAGCTTCACTTTCTACAACTTTTGTTTCACTCTCCCTTTCACCAGCCATGACAATTTCCGTTTCACATGCAGCACAGGGCAATGCAACGGCTTCCAACAGCACCAACAGCAAGAACAACAACAACCAGATCGGCAATAGCAACAACAGCAACATCAACAGCAACACCAACAAGTCCAAGCAGCTGCCCACCTGTTATATAAGCACACGATCCGCGGCGATGATGGCACTTGCACTTGGTCAATCTCAACAGCACTCCAACAGCGAGAAACCTTCGTCCGCTTCCGCATCCGCTTCTGCTTCCAGTTCCAGCTCAAATGCCTCGCCACGCACTCACAATCGAACTGTGTCTACAGCACGACCTGCTAACCGCGCCACGCCCACAACTACGCCCACGTCGACGACTTGTAAGCCAACCACGCCCACTGCGTCCAAAACTACAACAACAACAACTCCGACAGCCGCTCGCGCTGCTGTCCAGCTCAACGGCATGGGAATCCTCTCGGGCGGCAGCAACTCGAGTGGCTCGGACAACGACGGATTCAGCACTTCCGGTTCCTCGACGGCGACGGCCCTGCGTCGTCTGTACTTCAAGAGTGGGCGCAGCATCAAGAACAAGATCAATTCGTCCACAACGGCTGCTCCACTCAACAGTCTGCCCATGAATCCCGTTTCCAGCGCCTATCACAACTCCGTGAGCGGAGCGACGGCCATGCATTCCATGGGAGTCGGAGGAGTGCCCAAGGTGAGTGGCAGTCAACTGCTCCTTTAATCTACAGAATTCAGGGACTGAGAACAACTGTTATTGATCAAAGATTCATTTAAAATAATTACATTGAAGGACCTGTGCGATTTTTGTTTAAAATACATCAAATTGTTTGTAAAAACAGTAAGAAAAAAAAATTACAAATAATTATGAATATTGATTTTTATAATATCCATCAAATATAATGATTAAATTTAATTTTTTTATTAAATTAGTCTTTAATAATAAATAATTTTAATTTTTATTTTTATCTATTATTTATATTTATTATTAATATTAATAATTATTTGTAATTTTTTTAATTTTGTTTAATCAAAAATAATTATTTAGTATGACTTATAAAGTAAAAGTCTTCAAGTAATTCTTAAAAGAAATTTTGTTGTATACTCCAATACAATAAACTTAATACTTTAATATAACATAAATACTTTAATATACAACGGTGGCCAAAAGTATTTTGGCACCCTTTAAAGTTAGTTCTAGCCAAATTGTGAGCTTACTTCATGGAAAGTTTGGTATCAATGGAAAGGTCTCTTGAATTCCTTTCGAATAATGTAGTACTTTCCTTAATCCATTAAGTACCCATTGAAATTTTCGAATATTTGTAAACGTCAACTTTTTCAACTTTTTTTCTCGATTTTTTAAAATAAATGTTGTGTCTTGTAATTTTTTTGAAAATGGTTAAAAAGGCACTTTTTCCTCATTTTCATGCAAAAAGTGCCTTTTTCGCCATTTTCAAAAAATTATAAAAAATACTAGCGAAGAGATATTTGAAAAAATTTTTTTTTGCAGTTACTAATTAAATTGTTTAAAGAAACTTTCTGCATCACAACATTTATTTTAAAAAATCGAGAAAAAAAGTTGAAAAAGTTGACGTTTACAAATATTCGAAAATTTCAATGGGTACTTAATGGGTTAAGGAAAGTACTACATTATTCGAAAGGAATTTAAGAGACCTTTCCATTGATACCAAACTTTCCATGAAGTAAGCTCACAATTTGGCTAGAACTAACTTTAAAGGGTGCCAAAATACTTTTTGGCCACCGCTGTAAATAATGATTAAATTTAATTTTTATTAAATTAGTCTTAAATAATAAATAATTTAAATTTTTATTTTTAATGGATAGAATAAAAATCAATATTAATAATTATTTGTAATTTTAATTTTTTTTAATCAAAAATAATTATTAAGTATGACTTATAAATTAAAAGCCTTCAAGTAATTATTAAAAGTGTATTTTTGTATATTCCTCATAACAGTTTCGGTTCCTGATATAATTATCAACCCCTTAAACCAAACTCGAAGCTGACTCCTTTAAAAACTAGTGGACGGTGCTACGGTCGAGCATACTCGACTGTCGGAGACCCCGTACTTACTTTAGAAAGCAAACACAGCTTTAAATAAAATTATATAAATCGCTATTGGTTCAGATATTTTAGGCAACAAAAAAGTTTCTTATACTAAGACTTGATGTTCGACTGATCGTTCCTATGGCAGCTATATGATATAGTGGTTCGATCTAAAATCTAAAACAAACTCGATCTGCGTGCAATATAGACGAACCTACATACCAAGTTTGAAGTCTCTAGCTCTTATGAGATCTAAGCGCTATTACAGACGGACAGACAAACGGACTGACAGACGGACATGGCTATATCGATTCGGCTGTTAATGCTGATCAAGAATATATATATACTTTATAGGGTCTTTTGCGCCTCCTTTCGCCTGTTACACACATTTTTTTTGTGACAAAGTTAATAGACCCCTGTAATTTTTTTAAGTACGGGGTCTAAAAATGGCAAACTTTCATACTTTCTACAATTTGAAAAAATAACAAAACAAAAACAAACTCTAACTTTATTTAATAATTCCATGATTCCATGCATTCAAATGTTTTTATATTTTATGGAACATTTCTATGCATGACTGTTCCCTTTAAAACAAGTTTTACTTTCAAACTGAAAGTTCAAAATGAGGCAGTTCGGTTTGTAGCCTTGCTAATAACTCCTGCTCTCTTCTCTTCTAATTCCGCCAGCTGGTTGTGATGGGCGCCTCGTCGGCCTCCATTCCGGACACGAACATCAACACGTCCACGGACTCGGCCTGCACGCTCATCACGAATGTGACGCACACGGACACGTCGGAGACCTGCGACTCCCTCGACCTGGGTAGGTTTCTGTTTTACAGCGTTGATTGATTGATTGATTTCTATTTTAATTAATCAACTAATCAACAACTCGGTTTACATTCGTCAATGCAGGCGATAATTCGTGCCCCAGTGAGCCGCTGTTCAGTTCGCTGGAGGAGCCGCTGCTCACGGCCATCCAAATCGATTCGGAGCACGAGGCGGGCGGCACTGAGATGGAACTAACGAGCTGCTCCCGCTATCCCCCGCGACACGACATGAATCTGCAGGACAGCACCGAGGTGAGTGGATCTGACACATGTTAACCTACATATATACATATATGTTGGCTGGCTTGTAAATTTAACTGGAAACATCAATGTCTCTATGTATAGTATATGTATTCTACACAGATGTTTTCTAAACATTATTCGATCGAAATTTGCTCAAAAAATTTCAAAACTATTAAAAAGCAACTAAATTTTAAGTGCGAGACAATTTTTTAAAATTAAATTTAAATATAATTTAAAATTTTAACTAGAAAAATATAATAGACTAGTCATTAGAGTGGGTAATTTTTTTTCGATTTCAAGCGGTTGTCAAAATTGTAATCTACGTCGAATTCTAAGAAGATTTGCCTAAGAAAAAAAAATCCGGGATATTTAGCCCGAATTCAATTCGAAACGATGTCAGATGTGGGGTAATCTCGGATTTTCTTAAACCAAGTATGAAATACTTGATTTTTTTAATCCCAAATTCAAGCCTGAAATTCTAAAAAAAATAAAAAAAAAAAAAAATTCTTTTTCAATTTGCTTTTTTTTTGTTGTTCTTTTTTTTAACATTAAATTTTTTTTTTTTTGGTTTTTAACTTTTTTTAATTTTTTTTTTAATATAAATTTTTAATTTTTTTAGTCATTAGAGTGGGTAATTTTTTTTTCGAATTCAAGCGTTTGTCAGAAGCGCAATCTTCGACAAATTCTAAGAAGATTTGCCTAAGAACCCATGGGTCAAAATCGAGCTAACGATTTTTAACGAGAAATGATGAAAAATTTTGTCTTTTCATACGATTTCCCATACTTCACGCTAAAAATCGGAAGCTCGATTTTGACTTTAGACCAGCGATGGGCATGAAATCTGAGTTCGGGAGCACTAAAACAGCAACCCTATTAGAGTCTAGCTAAGTTGAAAGCAGCCGCTGCTCCCGGAGCCACTGCGTGCCCACCGCTGCTTTAGACCCATGGTTTCTTGGGCAAATCTTCTTAGAATTGGTCGTAGATTACGATTTTGACAACCGTTTGAAATGAAAACAAATTTACCCACTTTACTAATCATATTTAATTATAATTATTTTTTAAAGATAGTTTTTTACAATTAGGAATTTTTTCTTTTTATTTATTACATTTTTCAAGACGAAAATTCTGTGTTTCGAGTCAAAAATAATCCAATTCAATTGAGCTAAGATGTAGAAATTTTATTATAATTATTTTTGAGCGTATTTCTTTAACCAAACATCGATTGTCATCTCAACATCGTGTTGAAAAATATCTTTGTCTCAAGCTTTAATGTGTTCTTTAATGTGTCCTCGACTCATTTGCATGCGTGTGCAGAGCCAGGAGTCCTGTCTGTCCATACTGACGGGGGAGCCGTCATCCACAACGCCGCTGCTGTCGTCACGGCAGCCCAGCACGGCGCCGCCGCCCACGCGGGCACGCGAGCACTTCACCTTCGACCCGCCCCAGTCGCCGAAGTCGGCGCGCAGCAGCGAGAAGGCGCGCAGTCACTTCACCTTCAGAGAGGAGCAGCCACAACAACAACAACAGCAACAGGACAAGGGACGACGGGCGAGCAGTGCCCACTACAATGGGGGGCAGGAGGAGGAGGAGAGAGGAGGACTTCCGAGTAATCGCAACAAGAAACTGCGACCCAGAGAGCGTGAGGCGATGTCCAATGTCAACGGCACACGCAATCGCATCTCGCCCAGCGTCTCGCCCGCGTCCAGCAACCGGACGAGTCCCAAGCGGGAGCGCAAACGGACCACGCCCTCCGCCTCGACGGGCGCCATAGCCAAGATCAACTCGGCGCCGCCGACGATGAAGGAGGGCAACTTCTTTGGCAGCAGTCAGAATCAAAAACAACAACAACAACAGCAACGTCAATCCCAGCAACAACAACAACAGTTGTCGCCCTCTTCATCCTCGCAGCGTAAATATTCCTCGAGCTCCTCCAGCGGCGGCAGCGAGCGTTGCCTGAGAGAAGCCGCCATCGCCGCCGGCACCATGTTCCCCTTTGATCGCGAGGCCTTGGACTATGAGCGGATCCAGCGGGAATGCTTTGCGCCCAGCTCGGCGCCGGGCAGCACCAGCTCCGACTCGGACGAGGCGGAGCATTGTTCCGTCTACGAGCGCAAGCTGAGTGCGGACATCTTTCAGCAATACTCGCGACTCACGCAGCAGGAACGGGAGCAGCAGCATCAGATGAATGACAGGCCACCGTCCAGGAAGAACTCCAAGCGGATTCGACCCGATTCCGTGATACACACGACGATACGGGAGAATCAACAGTATGTGCCGCAATCGGACGCCTTCTATCCGCAGGCCAAGTCCTCCTCCTCGCCCAGCGATCATTCCTACGCCGAGCTCAACAAGTTCGAGGACATTGCCAGCAAGTTCGAGCAGATTCCACCCAAACACGGCTCCAACTCCACGCTGAATCTCCAGCTGCTGCACATGCACAGTCCGGGCAGCGACTCCATGGCCTCCACCTCGCTCAGTCCCACGGACGCCACTCGCAAGCGCTCCTTTAAAAGCAAATCAAAGGCCAAGGCACAGCTGGGACAGCTGCCGCTGGAGGAGACGCTGCTGGGCGCCAGCTCCATCAACGTGACGGCCAATCCCCTGGAGGCGGCTGCCGTCTGCAAGCAGCCGCGTGCCACCATCGTCGTCCAACAAGTAAGTGCTCCTTCTCCCAACTCCCTCTCTCGGAGGGGTGTTGCCTTTTTGGCTATTTTATAGCTAGATTTGTTTGTTCATTAAAAAGTCTAAGAGCCGTCGCACTGCGGCTCGTCTCCCGAAAACTCGAGGCAAAAGTCAGTATTTTACCAAAAAAATTTTGAAAGCAAAATGAAAGTGGGCGTGGCATTGAAAAGGGCGTAAGTTAACTGTCAAATACAAAAAGATACTTAAGCGAGTGCAATAAAATATTTTTTTTCAGTTAACATATTTTTTAAAAAAATTAAAAATTTCTAAAAACTAAAAAAAAAAAATATAGTTCTGTTTTAAAATTTATTTTTAATTTTTGATCAAATTTTGAAAAGTACAAATTTCAAAAATTGTGTTTGACTGTTAACTTTCGCCTTTTTCATTGCCACGCCCATTTTCATATTTTTTACAAAAATTTCTTTGAAGTATTGGAAATATATATTTCAAATTTCAACCCGATTTCTCATATAGTTGAAAAGTAACAGATTTTTGCACAGTGCGTCGTCAAAACATAATTTTAAATGTAATATAACGTGAGAAAAAAATAATTTTAAAATAAGAGTTGAACAATTTGTTAGTTTAAAACAGATAGACAACATAAAAATTAAATTTTAAATTCGCAAAAGCCAATATATTCAAAAAATTAATTGACCTTAAAGATTTTAGCGCAGATTATAAAAAATGTATTGATGCCCTATATAAAAATCCATTAACTGCCATAGCCGAAAATCTAATGAGAATGTAAAAAGCAGCATTATAAATTAATGAAAATGAAATTAAATATTTATTTTAATTTGTGGCTCGAATGCAAAGCTTAAATGCGTTTTAGGCAATTACTGCTCATTAAAACCAATTAGTAATAAATATAATGTATTAAACTACGATAAATGCTAAGTTAGCCAGAAGGTTTATTGAATAGGATAAAAGCCAACTAATTGTATATTAAAACTAGACCGGAGTCTAATATGAATTTATTGAATATATCAAAAGATTTCTATTTATTACTATTTCTAGCTATTTTTTATTATCTATTTAGCTATTTGACTCCTTTGAATTTATGGCATCACTGTCCCTCAATCGTATGTCGAATCTCTCTGTTTGTCTGTTTGTTCTCTGTCTCTGCTACTCTCTTTGTGCCTCATTTCCGCACGCCTTTTCTCTGCTACTTTTTCTCTCTCTCTCTTTATCACACTCTCTCTCTCTCTCTCTGTGTGTTGCGTGCTTTTGTTGTGCCTTGTGGCAGCTCATAAAAGCCTCGCACCGCTGGCAGATCGAGTCATTCGAATGTTTACGATCCGCCACGGAGCAACACTTGGCAAACAGCAAACCATAAAATATATACGCCAGAAAAACCACTGCGCAAATCACAAGAACGTTCTTAACTGGAAAATCACAAAATCACAAAATCAGCAAATAATTATCGTTATTATAAACACAAAATTATCGTGTATCTATTGAAAAGTATCTGTGTTTTTTGTGCCGCGTTTAAGCTAAAGAAAAAAGTCTGACCGACATGTAAACTGTGCGTGATTCCATTTCAATTTAAATCAGATCGTTGACTAAAGACTTGAGAGCAACTCAGTTGTTTAAGCTACAATATCAAAACATTTTTGAAGTGAAAAGTATCTGAAATGGCGCCGTTCTACAAACGCATCTGCCGCAGTCTCTCGAAGCGCTGCAAGGAGGTATGTGAATCCCCCAAACTAATTGAGTCAATATGCAGTTTTCAGATAAGATAGAAAACTATTGAAATTTTTCATATTGCCAGTTTATGGCCCGCAGTACCAATATCTATGCCGTTATGCCGATTTATTGTCTGACGTCAATTTGCCAAACTGGCGCCTGAACTTATGGCTCGATGGGATTGATTGTAATCCCATTGTAAGTGGCCGTGAAAGTGGAGTCGAGGTCGTAAGGTTGTTTTAATTAACTGATACTATATTCATAGGCAGGCTATAGAGATAACATATCCCAATCTAATGAGTACTACTTGGTCAATTATTGAAAAAACATAGTCAGGGGTGCCACTGAAATCGCTTTCGCTTGAACTTGACTTAAATTTGTATGAAATTTATGTAAAATTCAAGCGAAAGCGATTCCTGTGGCGCCCCTGAGTATCTTGTTTAACAATTTTCTTTTGTTTCCAAACATAGTCCCTATATTTTAGTTTCTTCCAAACTTTCAGCAGATTTCCTGCAATTTTTCAATTCCTTAAACTTTATAAATAAATCCAACCAAAGTCATCTCAAGTTCCATAGAATTCCGTTTGCAAATATCATAAATCATTTTTATCATTTTGAATTGAAATGTTGCAACTGTCAGTGGAACATGTAACTGTATAAATATATACATATATGCAGATATATCTGCTCTTATATAGATATAAATTGTATTATTTTTCCACATCTCATGCCGGGCGATGACAGCTGTCAAAATAAACTAGCAGCAACAACAAATGAATCGAAATCGAAATCATGCCAAGGCACAGGTTGCAAATACATATATAGTATATAGTATATGTATAAAATACATATAGTATTTTACAAACATGCTCGCATGTATTTATTTACTTTCAAAATAAAAACATAAAGCATATGTAATCCATTCCCTCAGCGACTGTGGAAAATAACACACAATGTCCAAGCTGACCGACTGTTGCCTTCTCTTTCCTTCTTCCCTTTCCTTCGTTTGATTTATTAACTTTTTACGATTTCATTGTAAGGCGCAATGAGTAGTTCGTTCATTAATGCCCCTCGGGAAAAAAGGAAATATGTACATTGTTTTACTTAATTACTTACATATAAAACATAGGCATATAGAATACTACATTTCCTTGTAACAATAACAAAAAACAGGTCACAAGTAGCTATACTTTTAATCGAGTATAGAAAAGTATATTTATGCCCTCCTCTCATTTTCTCCTTCTCTCAGTCTACTGTTAAATTTATAAAGCATTATTATTTCCTTAATATGCAGGAAATTTCCAAAACAACGCAAAAAAAATAGGTATTCATTATATCCGGCGAGATTATTTCGCAGAATTTGGCTACATAAAAGATGTCGTCAGAATTGAGAATATAAATGGTGAAAGCAAACTCGATGCTGTTGAAAAGTTTTAGCATTAAATTTGATACTGAAAACTGTCAGCTAAATCTTTTACTTTAACTTTACTTTTAACTTATTTTCTATTGATTTTATTGCAATTTTTACCACAAATAAATTAATCAGAACTAAAATGTTTTACATCTTAATTTTCACTTACTTCTTCTGGTCAATATGATATATATTTGATATTATTTCATTAACATGAAGGGAAATTTCCTTAACAACGCAAAAAAAAAAAGTATTTATTATATCCGGTGAGATTATTTCGCAGAATTTTGCTACATAAAAGATGTCGTCAGAATTGAGAATATAAATGGTGAAAGAAAACCCGATGCTGATGAAAAGTTTGAGCTTTAAATTTAATAATAAATATTGCTTGCCTAATCTTTTACTTTAATTTTAATTTAAACTTATTTTCCATTAATTTTTTTGCAATTGTTATCACAAATAAATTAATCAGAACTAAAATGTTTTACATAGTAATTTGCACTTGGTTCTTCTGGTCAATATGATATAGAAACATTTGGTTAAAATATGAACCCACAATATTTTAAGGCTTTAAATTTGTTGCCCTAATGGATCCAATGGTTACTCATTTAAGACACTTCTCTCCCTCTGTGGCTTCGATTTATCAAAGGCTGTCGAATGCAAATCATTAGCTGAGCAGCAGCTGCAACTGCAACTATTGCAACCTTGGTGGTCACTATCTGCTACCCCTCATAAATACCCCCCCCCCCCCCCCAGTCCACGTGTGGCAATGTAAACAACAAATGATTTGCGGCAAGTTTCCTGCCCCGCCTCCTGGTCGCCTTGGAAAACACACGTTGGAAATATCAAAAACAGGCATGCAAATAACATTTTTGCTTGGCTGCAGTTGTTGTTGCTGTTTTTGTTATTGTTGTTGTCTATTGATTTTACATTGAAACAAACCTGGCGAGGGGGGGCGGAAATGGGCGGGGCGCGCACAGTGTTAACGTGCAAATGCATTCGTTTAGGCCTTGGTGTCAAAAGCAGGCAACATTTAAGGCCATCATGCATGCAACTCAACTTTGCGGTGGCTTCCCGCGCCCCTTTTCAAGTGTCGTTGGGTGGCAAAGAAAAAAAAAGACACGTCTAATGGCTGCAAAAGTAAATTTGATTCAATTCGAAGCGTTTTAGATCTCTCGACCATATTTGATAAATAAGGATTAGTAATCATAATCATTAGTAATTAGATTATTTTTATTTAAAAGTTAAACTTATGATTAATTTACGATTGTTTTCCGTTTTGCCCAATTATTTAATGATTAAAATTACAAAAAATCAGAAAAATCTAAGACTTTTGCAATTATTCAAAAATAATCAGAAAAAATCAAAAATAATCTTTTTAAATATTCGGAATATTTTAGGTTTTTTCTGATTATTTTGACTACTTTGACTGTGAAAATTTAAAATAATTTGATTTTTACTAAATGGTCATAAATAATCAGAAATAATCAAAAATAATGCGAAATAATCAGAAAAAATCAAAAATAATCCAAATACTCAAAAAGATTATTTTTGATTATTTTTTATTTTTTCTGATAATTTTTGAATAATTGTAATAATTTTAGATTATTTTTAGGTCGATCCAGTAGGTAGTATTGGGCCTGTTCGCCTGGGGCAGCTCATGACATTTTAAAGCAGGGCCCCCAGTCCCCGAACAAGCAAGTAAAGTTATACTTGGGCCAAACCGAAAACAATCGTAATTTAATCATAAGTTCGACTTTTAAATAAAAATAATCTATTTACTAATGCGTTTTAGATCTCTCGACATTGTCGTCGTCGTCTCTTAATTGAATATTTAATGGGAATATTTAAATTTGAGAGTCTCCATGGAGAAGGTGCTCATTTAACGAGTTGAATTTCCAGTTGGGTTCATTATACGCCCAAATTTATATAGGCATATTCCCACGAAGGTCAATCTAACAATCAAAGGGTCACACTTTCATTTCACGAGTTCAAATTATATAATTGAAAGCCATTAATATTAACAAATGGCAGCATATTTCTCATTCATTTTCACATTTTCCCATTTTCTAAATGCGGTTATTGACTTGGCCAACCACAATTTCATCTTTTCGCTTTCATTTGTTTCATTTCATTCGTTTTATGTTGTGCGTTTGTCAAGGCCGCGCACGAATTACCGCTAATTATAGAACTAGACATTGCCAAAAAAACACAAAAAAACTAAAAAAGCAAAAGTTCACAGGCCTCTCGCATTTCACTACATTTCAGTTCGATAAACACTGCGTATACTTAATGTCGTTGCGTATACTTAATGTCAGCGTCTGTTCACAGTTTGAGTTTCTTTCCTTTTTTTTTGTAGTTTGCGAAATGCGAATTAATTATGCCTGTATACATTTAATTCTTTGCTCTTTGTGGGCAGCTTTGGGGTCAGTGTGTTACCGGTTTAATTGCCATTAATTAACTGATTCATATACTACCTGGACAACAGAGTATCTGCTCTTCCTGCTGCGATTCTTATCGTGGATTCCATTGACCCCATAGTTGCACTTTTTTGCAGCTTCATAAATAAACGAAGGCTATAAATAAATATATATGCAAGATGCAAGCTGCAAGATACAAGATACAAGATACACATGTATCTGTGTTGCCTGCAGTCCATTGTTCAAAATCTGTAAATAGCCGCAGCACACGGAAATGTTCAAACAACGCGAATCCAAATAGTTCAACTGCAGCAGCAACTGGAGATGAGTGAGCAAGAGGGAGAAATAGAAAAGGAGAGAGAGAGGAGACATCTGATGATGAGATGAATTGAGTGGCATGCAACCCACACCTTTTCACGTGCTGAGTCGACTTTGCACCCTCGGACAGGCATCTGGCGTGTGGCCAGTCAAATTACAACCACACACTAAGTAGGAGAAATCCCCCACAGCGTTCTTAATGATCCAATGTAATCAACTGAAAGAGGCAAAACACATCGAGGGGGGGATTGAATTTGGCTGGCAATGATAGTTACAAGAAAACCCATAGCAATTACGCTAATTACTACACAGCAAATAAATAAACTGTCTGCCCCAATAATTAGTTGAATCATTGATATGTTTTCATATGCGAGAAACTTTAGTAGACAATTAACAGATGCTAAAAATATCTCAAATAATTTGGAGTCAAATCTTTAACAAATCAATTCGACTGGCTTGTAGAAGTCTTTCTGGATACTCTAGAAAATAGTTTATTTCAGGAAATATCTTACTCATTATACCCGTTACCTAAAAAATAAGTAAAAGGGGATATTGTATTCGTTGCAATGTATGTAACAGGGAGAAGGAAGCATCTCCGACCCTGTAAAGTATATATATTCTTGATCAGCATCAGCAGCCGAGTCGATATAGCCATGTCCGTATGTCCGTCTCTCTGTCTGTCCGTCTGTCTGTCCGTCTGTTTGAGGGCCTAGATCTTAGAGACTATAAGAGCTAAAGAAACCAAATTTGGCACACAGATTTCTATAAGCCCCACCCAGGTCAAGTTTATTTCAAAATTTTGCCACGCGCCTTTCCGCCTCCGTAAATCGCGAAAAGCCACCACAAGCATAGTTTCCAAGATATTAGGATTTTTTTACTCATTACCGTTAGCTACTATTATTACCTATCATTCTTCTAAATCGTAACAAGATCGGACAATTAGAAAGGTGGTAATGGCTGATTAAAGCTTTTAAGCAATATACTAAAGTAAAAGTAAGTGCCTAAAAGCATGCAATAAAAAAATTTAAATTTATTTAAGTAAGTAACGGGTATCCTATAGTCGGAAGCTCGACTAAAGCCTTTCCCACTAGTTTTTATACTCAACATTTTTATATCAATTCAATTAACTCTAATTTTTTATTTTATATTAATTTTTTGAATTTTATTTCTTATTTAAATATTCTCTTTATCAAAAAAAAAATTAGTAGACAATTAACAGATGGTGAAAATATCTCAAGTAAGTTTGAGTCAAATCTTTAACAAGTCAATTCGACTTTTCGACTGGAAAATACTTAATACTACTTAGAAAATACTTAATACTAGGAATATCTTAAACATTTTTATAATCAAAATTTATAGATCAATTAAATAAACTCTCATTTTTTAATTTCTGTATAATTTTTGAATTTTATTTCTCATTTTAATATCCTTCAATCAAAAATCACTTTGATCTTATGTTACAATTTGTATTTTACGAAATACAATCGTTACTTTCAATGCCTTAATTCAATACGCGTACTGACTAATTTGTGACAGGTGCAAACGCAATAAAACAACCTTTAAAAAATCGCATATTCCGAACTTCAAACTAAAAAACTACAACTATAAATATCGATCCGGCTTAACGAGCCAACGGGCAACATATGGCAGCAGTTTTCAATGACCAGCAACATAGATTAGGATACAAACTCCACCCCCCTTTGCCATGGCCAGCTGAACAAGTGCAATCTTTAACTAAAAATAATTACAAATTTAATGCTGTTGGAATCGAAACGAATTTTACAAACGATTGCACATTGTGAAAAGCGCCATTTAATTTTTATGGCATGTGCGAGAGCTTATTTTTGTACAGATTGAAAGCAAAGCAAATGTATTTTTAAACATCTTTACGCTAATGCATGCAAAAAATACGAATATACAATAAACTAGGGGGTGTAGGTGGAGGGTGGAGGGGACATTCAGGTGTGAAATGAGCGCTGGCAGACGCAGACTCCTCGGAAAACAAATTTATGCACATATTCGGCATAGTTTACCTTTAACCAGACGCAAACTTAACAAAAATTCATATCGAGGACTAATCAAATTGTGTATTTAACGGCCAAAAGTGCATAAACATTAACCAAATGCAATTCTACAAACATATGCTATATATTTTCATACGCCCCGTTGGCCGCGCCATTAACCAACTAATTGACAAAAAGCAAATTCAAAGATAACTCGAATTCTCACACCTCCCTCTTAACGTGCGAGTAATTCAGCATTTTATTATTTCATTTTTGGTTGAGTTTTTTCCTTAATTTGTCTATTTAAAAAACGCTACACAAAATTTTCTCACACACTTTGCAGCCCGTTTTGGGTAATGAGCAATTGAAAACTGATGGAAAACAGACGAAAACAGAGCAATAAAAATTGATTTGAATAAATTTGAGTGTTTAGTATGCCCAGCTAACTGATACCCAGTGGTTAATAAACTGCATATATTTTATAAAAATGATCAAATTGGTTTATCAATAGATAGCTGTTGAATTTGGTGCTTTTAAACCAGTGGTGGGCACGCAGTGGCTCCGGGAGCAGCGGCTGCTTCCAACTTAGGTAGACTCTGTTTTAAACTATCAAATGTCATTCATAATTTGCTCATACCCAATTGACTTTAGCTACAGGTCATAGCAAATCAAATTTTCAGCTTTTTTTAGACTTTCCAGTTACGTGTCAGAAATCGCAAACACATTTGGCGTCCAACGGGGCGTATGAAAAAGACAGAAATAAATAATACACTTGTGAAATAAAGAGAGAAGAACTCATAAAGCGCACAGTTGGTGCAGTTGTTGGTTATCAGTGGATTAGCAGTGGTCTATCTCTTTCATTTGTGCGACACTCACACACACAGGCACAACATACGCAATTACTCATACGCCGCGTTGTCATCATAAAACTCGATGTCTTCATCAACATGGCCACACTGCGGGCAATCGGTTTACTTTGCCCTGCCAAATTGCTCCCCTGTGTGCGTTTGTCCAAAGTTTCATTTGTTTGGCCACTTGAAGCGGCATTTGGTTAACTTTCATGTGGCAACTTATCAAAGGTGTAACACGCACACACTTAAACAGACGTGCACAAAGTATATGTGTGTATGTGTTATTAATTAGGCTGGCAAAAGTTTTCGTTTTGTCAGGCCAGCCAATAAAATAAACAAATTAATTTCACCACTCTCTGAATAAATACTCAGTTATTTACGGCATGTTATTTAGGTGTGTGTGTGTGTGTGTGTGTGTGTATGTGTATGTGTGTGTACTTTTCTGACTGTCAGTCCTTCGTCTTTACAGGTTGAGAGGCAGCTCTAACCTAGCCTGTAATTTATGGCCAAAACTTTTGCTGTTTGCGTAAATTTTGCTGAAAAATTTCAATTTGCTGCAATTTATGCGACCCACTTGTTTATGCTCGTCTATTTACCAGGGGAGGCAGAGGATGAACCCTCCACAAAATGAGGCATATTTCCGTGAATTGACAACGAAACCTCAGCCGTAGATACATTTCAATAGCCTTAGATACTTTGCAACAAAACAAGACTTTAAGTGCTTTGATTTAGCGCTCATTTGCATATAATTTGGCAACAGTTTTGGGTCGAGTTTTGGCCCTGATTGGTAACCAGTTAAAGTGGTAGTTAAAGTTTTTGCCAAAGTATTTTGCCTCGACACCAATTGCAAATTTACATGGCACGCGATGTTGGAATGTGGCAACTGCTTCAAGGTGCAGATAAGCCTGAAAGTTATTGTGCCCAACCGAATAGCTGAGGCTGATCCACTCCAGTTAAGTGGAGCACAGCCTTGAGCCACTCAAAGTGGCAATACTCAGAAGACGAAGGTCCGAATAGAAAGTTGAAAGTACACTGACAAGAAAAGAACAACTATTCTAAAATCAAGAATATTCATCCTAAATATTTTGTTCTTGAAATAGGAATATTTTAAGACCAAATTACTAAAACTAAGAATATTTATCTCGAAAATTGTAAGTTCTTAATATAAGAATAAAATTTTCAAATTGATATATTTTGTTCTTAATATAAGACCATTTTAAGACCAAATTACTATAGCTAAGAATAACTATTCTAAAAAATCTTAAGTTTTTAATATAAGAATACAAATCTTAGATCTTAGATTCTTATCTCTTAGCAACAACACACTTTTTGGGACTTAGAATTCACAACTGGTTCTGGCGTCTCAAAGATGAAATGTTAACATGATATGAAGTTAATCTTTAATTAAGATTTTTTGTCTTGAGTATTTAAAACTTTTTGGTCTATAAATAAGAACATATAAGCTTAAAAAAATAATACGTTTTATTGTTATACTAAGATTTGTGGTCTTGAAAATATAAGAATTTATGAACTTAAAAATAAGAACTTGGTCTTCATTGACATGTTCTTAGAATCAAGATGTGTTTTCTTACTTCAAGATTTTCATGTTCTCGACGGTTTTTTAGACCCAAGTTCTTAGTTTTGAGACCAAATCCTTTTTTTATCAGTGCAGGCAAGACTCGAAAGATTCCGCACATTTAAAGCAAACTAAATTTCAATGAGAGTTTTAACGAAGTGTAGCCCCCTTTCAATTGTGACAATCCGCTTAAATAAAGCCATCTCTGTGTTATTTCTCCTTCTCACTCTCAGCCCTCGCTCAGCATGGACAACACGGTGGAAACGCTGCTCATCAAAAATGAAGGCGATTTCATCAGCGTGGAGCAGGGCAAGGAATTGAACGCACGAAAGCGACACTCACAGCAGCTGGCGCATCCCCCCCATGCCTCTCAGCTGCATCATCATCATCACCAGGTGCAGCACCAGCAACAACAACAACATCAGCAACAACATCAGCAACAACACCAGCAACAACATCAGCAACAAACATCAGCAACAGCAACAGCAACAACAACAGCACAAGCGGGATGAGAACATGCGACAATTGCTGGATGTTACCAATACTCTAACCATCGAGGAGCTGCGTGACTTTGAAATGCGGTAAGTCATAAATTGCAGATCTTATTATTTGATATGTTGGCCATTAAGAGCTGCAGATTTCATTTATTCACTTGATAAGCGTCATAAAAACCCAATGAACGCAAGGCTATCAAAAAACACTCGCAAATGGCAAAAAGTTATGAGAATATAAAATCAATAATCATATAAAATAAAATACGACGTCAATTGCATTTTATGAAGCAGCTGCATTTGATTTCAAGATTATATCGAGTACCAACTAGACTTAAACATCAGGAGTGCTTCACAGTTTTTTATTCATTCTGCATTTAAACTTATTCAATATCTTTGAAATAAAAGGAACTTCATAATCTGTTCAATATCTTTCAAATAATCAGCTGTCATAAATTTAGATCAAGCTTTAATTAAATTTCTAATTATTGGAATATTTTATGCAGTAAATAAATTTTGTAATAATGTATTACACATCTTTTTTGTGTAATTTAAACATGAATTCTTTAAAATTGAAATTTTGTCGAATTTCCAGAAGTTTTTTTGACATTTGAAAGCTTGATTTCAGGAACAATTGTCGTTAGTTTTTCAATGCTCAATTTCTAGAAAAGTATCGAATAAATGACGCATTGCAGTTTTAAAACGACTTCTTAGTACAGCAATTATTTAGGCTCCCAGAAGTATGCTAAGGAAAATGTATATTAGTTGAAATTGAAGCTAAATTTCAATTACTTGCAGATAAATAACAAATTGACGAACTAAACTTTATTGCAATTCAAATGAATTTGTTGTTTGCACTTTTGTTGCAAACTAATCTAAAATTTGTCCCTTGTCGGACAACTTGTTGGACAAATTGTAAGCCAACTTGGGGGGCAAGTTGCGGTCAAGTTGACAAACACAACACACAGTGCCTGCAACTGAAATTCCCGGTAACTGTTTTGCCGGCCGATGAGCCGAGATGTTGCATGTTATGCCTTATTCGATATTCGTTATTCCAATCAGCAGTTGGATAACACGGCCCACAGATGTTTGCTGTCGTCTGCAGCAGCTTTCTTAGTAGCGAGAAGTCCTTTTGAGGCAACTTTCTAGTTGCTTTTCTTAGAAATTTGTATATGCCATTAAAAATGCGGGGGTACCAAGAAGAAGACGAAGATTGTTCAACCGTTTCAGGCATATCGAAAGGTTTCACTTTAGAAGCACAGCAATTCCATAGAATTCTCCACACACAGGCAGAAGAACTTAAAACTGAAGACTACTCGTATACGAAATGTATTCAAATTTGCCATTTACCAATTGCAGCTACGGGTCACCACATCACAGCCGCTCGCAGTCGGTCAAGATGCCCGGCAGTCGTGCGTCCGGGCGCCCCAATCAATTGTGTCTGCCCCAGCAGAGATCTCGGTAAGTTTCTGTGGTCAACTTTGGCATTTAACTAACAATTACGGTCTAAACCAGGGACCGCAAATAAGAGTTATGAGAAACTGGAGTAACTTTTTTTTCAATTTTTGTTTAAAAATTATAGAAAAAAATAACATGTTTTCTTCAACTTTTATTTTAGCAATTGAAAATAAAAGTCATTTTTAAATTTTTATTTTAGAAATTACAAATAAAGTTTTTTTTTAAATTTTTAAAAACATTTGCAGTCCTTTTTTTTTAACTTTTATAATACAAATTGAAGAATAATTCTAATTTTCAACTTTTATAAAAAAAATGGAAAAATAATTTTTATTTTCAATTTTAATAATAAAAATTGAAAAAAAGCTTTTATTTTCAATTGCTAAAATAAAAATTGAAAATAAGAGTTAAATTATAATTTAAAGATAATTTATCAATTTTTAAAAACACATAAAGTCAATTTTTATTTTTCAACTTTTATAATAAAAATTGAAGAATAATTCTTACTTTCAACTTTTATAATAAAAATTAAAAAATAATTTTTATTTTCAATTTTTATAATAAAAATTGAAAAATACCCTTTATTTTCATTTGCTAAAATAAAAATTTTAAAATAAGAGTTAAATTATTATATCTTAAATAAAAATTTAAATTTAATTATTATTTTATAATTTTTTTATTTAGTTCGAAAAATAAGAGTTTTTATTTAATATTTTTGATAAAAATCAACAAATAACTTTTATTTAATAATTTATATTTTAAAAATTATACTCGTTATGGTCCCTTGTATTAACATTGTCGTGTTTATCTCTATGTATACAGTGTGGCTTCCATGCCCAACACTGGCGTCGAGGAGGAATATTACAGACTGCGACACTTCTCCATCACGGGCAAGGGCGTCGTCAATCGCGGCGATTCACTGAAAAGTCGACGCAGTCGCTCCAACAACAGCGTGGCCAGCTCCAACTCCAGCACCGAGCACTTGACGGCCCAACAACTGCAGCAGCAGCAGCAACAACAACAGCAGCAACAACAACAACAACAACAGCTACAACAACTCCCCGCGCCCAACTCAAGCTCGGCACGCACCTCGCTGGCGTCCAGTCGGGAAAGCAGCACCTCAAATCCGGGCAATGGACCCTACAGGTAAGCCACAAATGCCGCAACTACACTGCAAAAAATATTGATAGAAAACTAATCTCAGATGAGATATTATATGAGATTTCAAAACAGATTATAAATAAAATATTTTAAAATATAATATATTTATTTATTTGCCTTTTTAAATAACATTAAAAGTAAATGTTAGATTTTTAAAATTGTTAACATTATATTCTAATTTTAATTTTTTATTTTAATTTCTAAATAATTTCTTTAATGCAGTGTTTAATAATTGATTTTACGACTTGTTATTTATATAAATTATATAAATGGTATATTTTGAATTGTTTACATTCAATTCTTATTTTAAATTTTTATTTTAATTTCTAAATAATTTTTTAAATGCATATAATATTTATATATATATATATATAATAATACATTTTAAATATATAATAATTGATTTAAATACGATTTGTTATTTCGCTGTCAACAAATATTTTGACCATCCGGAATTTGATAAAAATTGATTATTTATTTATTTGAATTATTTATTTATTAACTATTTCCTAGTGCTACAAGTAGAGATACTTTTAAATTGACAATCTTATACATATTGTTCCAAAAATTATAATTAATAATTTTAACATTATTTTGCTTATCAATTTAACATCAAGTTAAAACACGTAAATCTAATTCTTATTATTTTTATTATTAATATAAATATTATTATAAATATAATTAAATTAAATTAAATATACCTAAAAAAGTACATGCTAAAAATCAGAAGTTTAAACTTGAATTCTAGAATGCATTTCCTTTTTTTTTTGAGTGTACCCAAAGCTGCTGAGCTCGCAATTTAATTGTATCTAAATCCTTTGCAGAGTTTTGATGCTTGGCGGTCCGGCAGTGGGCAAAAGTTCGCTGGTCTCGCAGTTCATGACCTCGGAGTATTTGCATGCGTATGACACGAGCATTGGTGAGTATTCTTTCTCTCTATCTCTCTCACTCTCCCTGCTCTCCTCCTCTAACTGTCGCCACTCGAAACTCCTTCAGCGAATGCTGCTTAAACTTCGCTTTAGTGTTTTGGGTTTGGTTTGGGCTTTAGTGCTTTGTCATTGTGTGTGTATGTGTGTGTGTGTTTGTGTATGTGTGTGTGTCAGTCTGGTCCTCAACCCTTGACCCTTAAATGTGTGTGTCTAGTTTTATTGTGCCCTTTGTTTTGTTTTTGTTTGTTGCCTTGGCATTTGCCTTCACAATTTATACATGTATTTTGTGTTGTTTTTTACTTTGCTTTGCTATTGTTTTTTGTATTTTGATTTTTTGTATACTGTTTCTGATTTTGTTTGTTTATCTGTTGAATTTGTGTGTCGTTTGTGCTTTGCCCTTGACTGCCAAATATTTACGACCATCTCACAAAACATATTTATATTTATATACGAAAAATAATTCGCTTTTATGTTGGTTGACTTTTTACGACCCGCCTTGTACATATGGCCACTGTGATTTGATCGCACAACATAAACGAAAACCAAAAAAAACACAAATTTATTACGCTGGAAAATTTTTACAAATCAAAATGGAAAAATCCGCGACAAATAAATACAAAATGAAAAAAAAAAGCAGCTGCGGATGTACAGTGCGGAAAAGAGCTTTTTACATGCGGGAATTTGCAGTAATTGCTAGAAGTTCAGCAGTATAAAGAAAGTGCTCGACCTTCAGATACCCTGTACTCATCTCGAATAACACCTACACACACACACACATGCTGCTTTGACTTTAACTGTTGAGCAACTGACTTATTTGTCACAAAGTTAATATACCCGTCCTCCGTTCGACGTTTTTAATGGGTACAGGCTATCGAAATGTCACACATAAAATAATGCAATTTACGCTCCAATTTCCTGTAATTAAATTTTCACTTAAAATAAGTGTCAATATTTTTTAACATCATACAAATGATATTTTTTTTTGTTCTCTCTCGTCTTTCGGCCATAAACCATCGTTTAAAATCGTTTCATTCAACATATAACCAAAAACAATAACAACAACAACATAACTAACAACAACAAAAATGACAATTCTTAAATTGTTGACAACTTTAAAACTTAACTCAGATCTAGGCAACTGTGATATCCGCATACATATTGAAAAAGCCGCCGACGGTAATAGCAACAACAACAACAACCATTTAAAATCTATCCAAAAATAATTATTTACAATAATATTTATTCCAATACATTTATCTAACCTACATATGCTACTAAAAATGCTTTCCAAATTAAAAAAAAAAAAAGATAATCGAATTTCCATCAATTTTAATTTTCACTTGTTTAACTTGTTTGAGCTGCATTTGAATTTCCGTTGAGTTTCCAATTGAATTCCGATTAACTAACTTAACTAGCTCTTAAGTTTCAGTTTAAGTCTTATCTAAATACACTGGACACGCCCCCCAAGTCACACGCCTCTCCTAATTAGGCCACCAACTTAGCCCAAAGTAGTTTTCTTTCACACACAGACACACACATACATACTTGCACACACACACACACACACACTCACACACAAGCACACAAAATTTATCCTTCTGACCTTGCTCAATCAATTGATTGTCCAATAAATGCGGCTTTGTTTGCTCAAGAGTTCTGATTTATGATAATGGCCAAGTTATTATATGAATAAACGAAGCTGGCAGGATTTTGGGAATGTCCTTCAGTGTTTGGACAAGGACTTTGGTCAACACTGATTAAAATTAAACCCTGTTTGATGTAATGGCAGCATTAAATGCCATGAAATTATATATACTCATAAAAAGCCATAAATACTTGAATATGTCAATTACACTTGTAATTTATGCTAGTTGAGCGCATACTTATGGGAGGCAGTGTCAGTCAGATGCATCATCAACTTTCAGCTCCGGTTCTAAAAGCCATAAATTATTTCAGCGCAATTAATAAAGCAAAAACAAAATAAATAAATAAATATGCTCAACAACAAACAAAAATACAGTTGAACTTCCATAACTCGAACTTCTATAACTCGAATTTCTCTCTAACTCAAACTAAAAAAGGGGCTGTAAAATTAATAATTATTAAGATTATAATCTTAAAAAAAATAACTCTATAAGTCGAATATCTCCATATCTCGAACTTTTTCTTTGGATAATGGTGATTCGCGTTAGGGAAGTTCGACTGTACTTGAAACCATACCTGTTAAATAATGATTAGT
This sequence comes from Drosophila subquinaria, assembly GCA_037043405.1. NCBI lineage: Eukaryota > Metazoa > Arthropoda > Insecta > Diptera > Drosophilidae > Drosophila > Drosophila subquinaria. Next base: position 6 of record JBAMBL010000992.1, on the reverse strand, counting down.
AATCAT
>JBAMBL010000991.1:0-74302 GCA_037043405.1 Drosophila subquinaria | reverse complement strand
ATTATTGTAATGGGGAAAACTGCACTGCGACCCTTTCGATCTATTGTGCCCCCTTCTGAGCCTATAGCTCGTCGGTCAACCCTAGTTCTCGCACGAAGTCGAGAATTTTTACCGGGTTGAGGTCTGCTATGTCCTCCTTCTGGTAGGACATGTTTCCCTAGAAAACGACATCTACGTCTACATAGAGCAGTGCATTCTGCTAGTATGTGCATCGAGGATTCCTCCTCGCAATTGCAGAACCGGCAGGTTCCACTGCTTACTATTCCTAACTTTGATAGGTGACTTCTCAGTTTGCAATGCCCGGTCAAAAGACCGGTGAGTATTCTGAGTCTATTCTTTCCCAATGTGATTACTTGCTTAAACCGCTTTGGGTTGTAGCTACCTAGGAGGTATTTAGCTTGTCTGAGACCTGTTGTCTCCTTCCAGTGCGACTGCTGAAGTCGCCTCTCCTCTTTTCGTAGGTATTCCCGGATTGTGTGTCTTCCAATCCCACAAAACGGTTCAGGACCTATTAGGGGCCTGCATGCGCCCATTCTGGCTAGTCTGTCAGCTGCCTCGTTTCCTGCTAAATCCCTGTGTCCTGGGATCCATCTTAGGGTTATCCTATTATGTGATCCCAGTTGGTTTAGCTTCTTTCGCACCTCATGCACTACTTTAGACGTTATCTTCGCCTTGCTGAGTGCATTGAGAGCTGCTTGACTATCGGATAGAATGGCTATGTCTCTATTCCGATAGTTGCGTTTGAGATTAAGATCAACACACCTCCCTATTGCACATACCTCAGCCTGGAAGATGCTGGTATATGTTCCTAGAGACTCATGGTAAGATATTCGAGGGCCTACAACTCCAAGTCCTGTGCCTTGGTCTGATTTTCTATATTTCTATGTTTTTTCAAAGATAAGAACTAATGAGAATCATTTGATTTATTTTTATACAAATTTTAATTTTGAAATATTGCTAAACATATTTTCTCTATTTCTATGGCTTCGTTACCAAATTAAATGAATGAAATGAATGAAATTTAAATTTTTAAATATTTGTCAGCAGATTTTCTATATTTCTATGTTTTTTCAAAGATAAGAACTAATGAGAATCATTTGATTTATTTTTATACAAATTTTAATTTTGAAATATTGCTAAACATATTTTCTCTATTTCTATGGCTTCGTTACCAAATAAAATGAATAATCCCATTTTTTAACACTTTCTCAACAATATAATACTGCGAGAAGGAGACAAAAGAGTTGCTGCATTCAATTTTGCATGCATTACAGGGTATAATGCATTAAATAACAAAATTTTCTGTAAAATACAATTGCAAATCGGTGTGTGACCTGTCGGTAAGTTTCAAAACTTTCTCAGCAGTTGCTGTTTAAGTTTCAGCTAAACATTTTTAAAAGCCATAAATCTGTAATGTATATGAATATGTGTGTGTGTGTATATATATAGGCATATCTGTGTATTTATTGTTGCCTTTAAACGTGTTTCTCTGTGCATTCAAGTTGAAAGACGCACAAGTAGGTCGTGTTTACTGTGTGTGTGTGTGTGTTTATGTGTGTGTGTTACCAAACAGGATTTACTGGCTAATTTCTTAGACGTTATCTGCATACTATGGCTGAGGAGCTGGGCACTTGGCATTCATTTGTATTCATAATTCGACTGAGTACCCGTAGTCCTTTTTGGCTTTGCCATTTGAATGAAGGATCCAGTGGAAAGGAGTCTTTGTTATCGATTACTCGATTGCTGCCTAGCAGCGGGATTAGCTCAGCTCATCCCTTTGGCACAACTGTATCCTTTGATTCAATTTGCAGCTTCAATTTCTCCATTGGCAACGGAAGTACAGATTAGTTAATTTCATTATGCGGCTGCCTTCAACTTCAACAGGCCGTGACTTGACCAGAAACATTTTTTAATTACCCTGTCGCCCTGTATATGAAAGCTAAATGTAGCACAAATGAAAGCTGAAGATGAACACGAATGGAGTGGGAGAAAGAGAGGGAGAGAGAAAGGGAGACGGATACGGAGACGGAAATCAATAAATATGTTTGCAAGCGCAAATTGAAAAACTTGCCAGCCACATTTACTCGTTATATGATTTTGCTCTGCTCTTATTTTATTTTATTATCAATTCGTATCTTTTTTTCTTTTTTTGGTTTTTGTGGCAAGCAGGAGGAGAATCCGGAGGAATCTAGGAAATATGCATCGTGATTTCTTTTGCCTTTAAACTTTGCAGTCCGCACTAAAACAAAGGCTCAACAAAAGGCTGCTTGCCGGAGGCGTAAGCCACTTGAAGCAGAAGTGAAGTGAAGATGGAGATGGAGGAGGCGAAGGATGTGAGGATATTGGAGACAAGAGGGGGGAGGGGGCTTGTCGAGGCACTCATTCATTCATTCGTAAAGGCTTTAGCAGTAAAATAAACGCGCATTGATGCGGAAAATGTGCTACGCACGACGCGACGACTTCTTCCTCTTTCTCCTATCTTTCCTCTCTTTTCTTTCCACTCTTTACCCTCTTCCTTCTCTCCTCTCAAAGCTCAAACCACGTCCGGAAGGTTTAGGCAACGACAGTTTCCTTCTCTTCGAGTCGATACATTTTTGGGAAGTTTTAAAGTTGCACTTGAGTGGCTTACCAAAAAAGCTGAACAATAAGAGGAGTAAGGAGTGGAGGAGGGGCAGGGAGTCCCTGCCAAGGACTGGGCGCACCTGAAGTGCCACTGACATTGCCAGGCACTAAGGCATCCATCGTTGCCGTTGCCAGTGCCAGGAGCCACTTCATCATTCAGGCGTAAATTTTACTTTACACAAATACGCGTAAATCTTTGCCAGCGAGAAGTTACCAATAACCCAGCTCCCTTTCCTTTTTCTTCTCCCCCTTCTGTTGACCTCTCTGGGGTGCTGCGATCGTGTTTCATATTTATGTGCGGCACTCGCTCTGTGGCCAAGAAATTCAATAAACCCGCCTCACTTCACTTACTTCTCTTCATCTTTGGCTCTTTCGCTCTGGCACTTTGCTTATTTTTATTTACTCACTATTTATTTATTTATTTATTTGCTGCCACAATCAGAGCAACGCATATGAATCACCGCACATTTGTTTACTAAAACTACGGCTTTAAGAATATTGACTGCGTGGCAACTTTGTTAATTCCTAGATCAAATACGCACCTCGAGTTGGCCTAACTCGATTTGCCCGGAGTTAAAGCAGCTGCCTCAATGCTAATTAGTGCAATTTCTACGAGGATATTTTGAGGGTCCAGCTGATGGAGATGAGCAGTGATCATAAATGAAATTATCGACGCATAAATTATGAGCTACTGGCAATCGACTCGAAGCGTGCGCCATGGGCGTGGCAGGATTCAGGACTCAGGACGAAACTTTTAGCCAGCCTGCCTGCCTGGCTCGAGGCTGGAAATAATTGATTAGAAACGAACGTGATTGTTAACTTTTTGCATATGTAATTTCGACTTGGCTAAGAGCCCAGTCAACCTCTCACACTCACTGGCTCTGAATTTAAGTAGCTACACCTATGGCCATGCAAATAGCGCAGATCAATAAATATTTAAAAAAAATCTATAGATACACAAATAGTTTAAATCATACCTGTTAAATTTCGATTAGAATTACTAATTAATTAGATTATTTTTGGAAATAATCGTAGTGGCTTTATAATTCACAGTTGAAAAATTTGTGATTATTTAATGATTACGATTACAAAAAATCAGAAATAATCTAAATTTTTTACAATTATTCAAAAAAATCCAGAAAAAATAAAAAATTTTCAAATATAATCAGAAAAAGTCAAAAATAATTAAAAATAATCTTTTTGAGTAATTGGATAATTTTTGATTTTTTTCTGATAATTTCGGATTATTTTTTATTATTTCTGATTATTTATGACTATTCAGTAAAAATCAAATTATTTTAAATTTTCACGTTCAAAGGAGCCAAAGCTTTTGATTAAAATCAGAAATAATCAGAAAAAAATCAAAAATAATCAGAATATTCAATAAGAATATTTTGTATTTTTTCTGATTATTTTTGAATAATTGTTATAATTTTAGATTATTTCTGATTTTTTGTAATCGTAATCATTAAATATGTAATTGGGCAAAATCGAAAATAATCGTAGTTTAATCATTAGTTCGAATTTGTAACAAAAATAATCTAATTACTAATGATTATGATTACTAATAATTATTTAACAGATATGATTTAAATAAATATGTATATTTACAGATTGATTCTAATGCTAAAAATTCTGCGACTTAAGAATTATTGCATTAAAAAACATAGAAAGAAATAATTGTTTTACTTGACTTACTTATAGTTTATTATTTTAATTTAATACTGTTAGCTAAGACTTTCTAATTAAGCATATGGCATTAAAAAACCATTGAAAGTAAATGACAATTGTAAATTGTTCAGCTAATCTAACAAAATATCATTATTCATTATGTGAGCTCACTTTTAATTTCATGCATTTCGCATTAAAAATTAATTAATTAACTTAATTGACTAACAAATACAATAAAACTTTTGTTGAATGAAAATGAAAAAAAATCATTAATCTCTTATCTGTGCATTTCCATAGAGCTATTTGTATGGCCCTGGCTGTATGTTGTATGGTATGTGGCGAAAGGGTGCAACAGTGCGTATGAGTAATGTGTATGGCCAATGGCAGGGGATGGATGCTATTAGCCATAAGCAAGGAGCACAGTTGCCATTATACTCGCTGCTGCTGCTGCTGCTGCTGCTGCCTAAGCAACATTTGCCTCTCAGTCTGCCCCAGAGTATCACTCTCTCTTTCTCTCTCGCTCTCTAGCTGCGCCACTCACACAATGCAAATTTACAGTTACATGCTTCGATTGGCAATTTAATAAGGTAACTTTTTTTTTGCCGAGCAGGAGTCGAAGCTCAGTCGGAGCTGAAGCAACGGTTGCCATTTTCAGTGTGTGGCGACTCTCCAAGTTGCACAAGCACCGCTTAACCGCTCACACACACACACACACACACACACACATATATATATGTATGTATATAGCGGCAAAAACGCGTTCACACAGAAACTGACGTGCTTTACATATTTAATGTTTAACTGTAAATTAGGTTAAAATGTGTTTGCAAAAGCCGTTTTGCACTGAAAGGATTTCAACGTGCAAACTTTGCACACATATCCGCATCGTCTGCCTCTCTCTCTCTCCCCCTCTCTCTCCCTCTATATCTTGCTCTTCCCTTTTGGCCGCCTCCATTAGCCCCTGTGGCTGCGTTTGGACCAAAGTTTTTTCCTTTGTGCTCTACAAAAATGTTTGCCTTCCATTTACTTTGCACGCGCGCTTTAAGATTTGCCCAACAATCACTCGCTCTCTCTCTCTCTCTCTCTCTCTCTCTCTCTCGCTCTCTCTCTCTCTCCCTCTCTCATACATCAGTGTATCCTCTCTAGGGACTGTGACGCCACTGACCTTCGCTATGGACCACATCCAACTTAATGGTGCATTGGAGCTGCTTAGCAAAATGCCGGACAGCTGGGACTGAATGGAAACCCGGAAAACTGCTCACGCATTAATTAATAATTTATATGCTTCTATACATTTGTGTGTGTGTGTATGCGAGTATTATATAGTACTATACATATGTGCGTGTGTGGGTTGTTGAAGTGCATTTGCACACGCATTTAAAATAATTTCATTTGCTGACGTCAACAGCGACAACAGTTGGTACAGCGCCATCCGCTAGGGTTGCCAACTTTTGCAAAGCTCAGAGAAATTGAAATGTGTAGGCAAATCTATCAAGTCAGGATAAACTAAGCGAATATTAAATTTGATTATCAGGGGTGCCACTGAAATCGCTTGAGCTTGAATTTCACTTTAATTTGAATGAAATTTAAGTGAAATTCGCTTAAGTTTCACTTAATTTTGTAGGAAATTTTCATAAAATTTGTATGAAATTTGTATGAAATTTTTATGAAATTTTTATGAAAATTGTATGAAATTTGTATGAAATTTAAGTGAACCCCTGTATAATCTAACGCAGCAAAACTCTAAAGTTATTAAAAACCTTGATTCACTATTATTAAATAATCCTTTTTTTTTTAATTGTTGAAGTCTTTAAAGTCTATACAAATTTATGCTTGGACAATTTTAAATCTTTTCTAAGAAAATTATAAAAAAAAAGAAGACAATGTGTCGTACAAAGAATTATGTTTAATAAAGTAAAGATAAAATTAACCAATTAAGTTGCCTATATTAAGTTTTAATTTAATTGTATCTGCCTTTAGCTATTAAAGGTGCCACAGAAATCGCTTTCGCTTGAATTTCACCTCAATCTCATTTTGCTGTGCCACAGATCAATTCGCAAAATAATTTTACGCGAAATAAACTAGCGCTAAATCCACTGGCGTCCGATGCTGCCACCTAGTCCGATTTAGATTTTCGAAGTCAGGGTCAGCGATGCCACATTTTTTAGTCAGAGTTCGAAGTAAGGTATTTAAAATATGTATATATATGGAACCACTTCTGTTTTCTTTAAATTAGGCATTAAAAAAATAGGTCTTTTGAGGTAAATCAAGTTTTACCGAAAAAAATCTTTAACTTGTTGTGCAATTTGTGAAAACATTTGTCACAAAGACTTGCCAGACTAATGGCAGACAGGTGCTAGATTTATCGAGTAATTTTTATTTTCTCGTGAAATTACCGTGCGGAATTGCTTTCTGCGGAATTGTATTTCGCTTGCGATTTCTGTGGCTTCCCTGTATATCTTTTTTTAAATTTTTCACAATTCAATTGAAAATATCTAACCAATTTTTATAATTTTAAATACTAAAACTGCTTTTTAAATAAATGTTGTTTATCTACATATAAGAAAAATCGCAATAACTCCGCTTTTCTCTGATTCTTCGTTAGTCGAACTTTTCTAACTCGGATTCCCATTAACCAAGAAAAAAGTTCGAGCTATGAAGACTTCGACTTATGGCAGTCTTTTTGTTTAGTTAAATATACGCTATTGCCACTCAATTAAGTTCGAGTTGGAGAGAATTCGAGCTATAGACGTTCGAGTTTTGGAAGTAAACAGACGGACGAGTCGAGCAGAATTATCGCTAACTTCCCAAATAACAAGGACTCAGTTGCTAGCAAACTAATTAGACAAATAGTATATATTTGCTATGGTCAATGAAATTTAAAGTTGTGTCCGTTTTTGGGCTTGAATTCCCCGAGCGGAAATGCAATTTATGTGTTGTCTTCGAAATTGCTACTTTTCGTTGTTCGGCTCACAAGGCAATAAAATTGAACAAATTTTATGTACAAATTTGTATTTTTTATTAGCACATTCAATATGCAAAGCACACACACACATACAGACATACACACACACACACACACACACATACAAAGAACACGAATTGTTTTCTCGTAAAAATACAAAATTCTTCATATTACTTTTCAATACGAAATATTTATAGACTTTAAGGATAAGCTGAGCAGAAACATGAAAATGCATTTACATAACAGAGAAACGCCAAGTGAAACGGGCGTCAATGTGGGCGTGGCAGTTGCCATCTTTTGCCAATATCCACTTCAGTTTGGTTCTTCAAAGAGACAGAGACAAAGAGACAGAGAGAGAGCGAGCTGAGGAAGAAAGCCGGGCAGACAAAACAGAGCACAAGACACAAGCAGGAAAATGTAATCCCAGCCAAGCGAAGCAAACTTCCGGCAAACACTGAAACGGACGCTTCAATGTATTGGATACGGGAAATGGCAGCAATTGGCAACAACAGCGCAAGAGCTGCTGCTTCAGCTGCTGCTGCTGCTGCCTCCAGCTACAGTTACCACTACAAGTCCACTTTCAGTTGCAGTTGCAGGTCCAGTTGCAGTCGGAGTTGCAGTGGCAGATTCAAGTCCGGCTGCGTCTGCGTCTTTGGTTGAGTTGCAACCCGACCATATGCAACATCGGGGCAGGCATCAAATACTGTGGCATTAAAATCTTGAGCATTGCAATCGTTGAACCATAGCCGAGCTTAACAACTACAACAAAAACAATAACTACAACAATGGCGACGGCCACAAAATTGTCAACTGTACACTGAGAGAAAGCAGACGTAGTGCAATTAAGTTTAAATTTTCGAGGTAATTAAGTAAACGTCATAAAATTCATACTTAATACTTAATCAAATAAAGTGCAAATATTAAAATATAATCTCGAATTGATAAAAGTCTATATTTACTAGAAGTTTTGTCATTTTTGTTTTGAAATTTTTATCCAGGGATTAAAACCGAATGCATTTAGGTTTTCGGTTATCGGTTACGCAAAATCTTTGAATAAGATTTCGAAACGGTGAACCGGTTTTTGTATGTTTCAGTTTTGAAATACCGGTACTGTTTCGTTTCACAAAATAAAATTTTTTTGCAAAAGTATAATTATATTAATATTATAATAATAATAATAATTAAAAAGGCATTACTTTCTTAATGTTTCATTCAAGGTTTCGGTTAAATAAAATTTCTTTTCGGTTACAGTTTCAGTTACGGTTTTCAATACCAATCGGTTTTTATTAAAGGTTAAAGCTTACGGTTTCGGTTAGGGTTTTGATCCTTGATTAATACTTAATCAAATGAAGTGCAAATAATCTGCAAATAATAAAACAGAATCTCGAATTAACAAAAAGTGTAGATCTACCAGAATTTTTGGCATTTTTGTTTTGAAATATTTAACATACTGATTTTAAGCTTGATTCATAATTTGGTTTTACATTACCAGTAATTACTTAAGTAGTCAAAACATGTTTAAGTACAAAGATTTCTCGCCGTGTATTTCTATTGCAATGCACAGCTGTCTGGGCAACGAACATTCTTCTGTTGATTTGTCCTCTGTTGACCCCTATCCCTCCCCTTTCATCCCCTCCCAAACTCAACTCTTCATCGATTGAACGCTTCGACTGCGATTGTCGTGCCACTGGGAGCTAATATGAATTGCAAGTGCATAGACGACTGTGGAAATAACTAAACATATCTGTAATTTGACCACCTGCTGTTGCATGCAACGCCAGCTGATACCTAATACATACACAATATAAGTATTTTTAGTGCATGCGACATTTCCCAAACTTTAATTTCGATGCTCTTGGAGCTGAAAACATTTTCAACTAACTTTTATCAGTCGGCCTACAGATTTGTCTGTGTCTCTGTTTGGTAAGAGAAATGAGAACTAAAATTGTGGTTTGTGTTGGGTTAACGTCAAGCCGCAGGCTGCCACGCCCACACACACACACACACACACGCTGCCCTAATACTATTTACATTTTTCAATTGTAGTTTACCTATTTTTTAGTATTTTTGTGCAAGTTGTTCGAGTATGCGGTATTTTTAATTGAATAACTACTATTCGAAAATACATTTTTCACATGCGAATACATATTTGAAGTTGTTGTTGTTGCTGCTTGTAGAAATCAATATAACTTAACATATACATTACTGGCCAAAATAATAAGTAAACACCTTTATTAATAAAACAGCAATTGTAAGTCAAGTCTTCATATTAAAAAAAAAATTTGGAAAGGTCGTTTAAATTCGGTTTGAATTATGCAAAACTTTCCTTAAAAAAAAATATTTTCATGCAAAAAAATTCTTGAAACAATTCTAAGAGTGACTGCTAAAAAACATTTTCCAAAATCTTTTCCCTGGTATTTTATTTAATTTTTTGAAAATTGCTTAAAAGGCACTTATTGGATGAAAATTACGAAAAAATGCTTTTTAAGCAATTTTAAAAAAATTATATTATATTTTTTTTGGCAGTCACTCTTATAATTGTTTGAAGATTTTTTCGACATCAAAACATTATTTTTTTTAAGTCGAGGTAAGAAGTTTTAAAAGTAGACATTTTTATAAATTCTAAATATTCAATGGGTACTTAATGGGTTAAGGAAAGTTTTGCATCAATCAAACGCAATTTAAACCTTTTCAAATTTATTTTTTTAATATGAAGACTTGACTTACAATAGCTGTTTTAGTAAAAAAAAGTGTGTAGCTATTATTTTGGCCAGTAGTGTATGTACATCTGTGTGTATAGATAGTTGCCAATACATAAACATTACTGTTGCTAATTTTGAGTTGAATAACCAAAGTTTTAAGCGGTTTTCTTTTGTTTTTTTCATTGGAATGTCCATTGAATAAACCGATTTTATGTAGAATGAAACTAGCCAAAGTTCTGATTGACTCAGCCGCTAAGCAGTTATAAAAACGAAAAAAAAGCTAAAATGTAGCTACATATATAATGGCTATACACTAAATAACATTCCTATATACATATATACAGTCTTGCCCACCCACTAGACGCCTAATGTGTAGACAGAGTTTAAAGCAGCCAATAAATTATTAATAGCCCTGGCATTGATTGGAAAAGTTTTCAAATATGTTGCCACTTTTCTACACGAATAATTTGAGAGCATTTTCAAAAACACCGCACACAAACGCACACACACACGCAGACACACAAGGACATCAGTAGTTGAGGAGTAGAAGAGAAGGACATGGCACTTGGTTTATTATTAAAGTCAAGTTTCGGGTTTCCAGCTTATTTACTCGCAACTATGCACCTCGAACTCCCCCTTCCCCTCTCCCCTTTCCCCTTCTGCCCCCCTGCACTCTGACTTGGCTGTCTTGTAAATATTTGCTTGTTTATTCTGTGGCAATTTATTTTTGCAATATTATTTGATAGCCAAGCCAACTGCATTCGATTTTCCACAGATCGTTGAAAATATTTTTGGAATCTAATTTGTTTGCTTTACGGTTTTATCGGTCGGAAAAGGGGGGGAAAAGCTGAGAGGTGGTTATCAGCCATAAGCCTTAATTTATAGCTGCTGCAATTAAAAGTAAAAAAGCATACGCTTTCTACCTGTACAACTGCACGTATACGTAATATTGCGCATACGCCGCATTGTGCCGCTGCGAGCTGTGTACTTGGCCGCAAGAATTATTTGTACGTACGAGCTTGGCTTATTGCTAGCCAGCAGCCATAGACAGAGACAGAAACAGTGTGTGCGAGAGAAAGAGAGAGAGATAGAGAGAGAAAAGTCATAAACTATGCACTGTCAGAGCCCCTGCAGACAAATGCAAAATGCGAGTGGCCTTATAAATTTAATGCCATTTATTGGCGGCCAGTCCGCACTCAAAGGACGACCCTGAATGCCTGAATGAAAGAAGCGCGACTGTGCCACATGTCTGACATGATTAGACTATGCCACCATGTCCCACGTGTGTGTGCACCATCAGCTGCCACTTCAAGTGGTCTACAAAGTTTTCCTCTTCCATATGGATTTGACCACAAGTCTCCAACTCCTTGAACTTCAAGATGGCACCCACAACTTTACAGTTGAAATTGTTCTTATTTTGTTGCCTGTTGTTGTTGTTCTTGTTGTTCTCGTACTTCAACTTCTTCTTGCCATGTTGTGACTTTACAACAAATTGCATACAAAAATGGCTGCAATTTGCATTCGACTGCCAGAGAGAGAGAGAGAGAGACAGAGAGAGAGAGAGAGAGAGGGGGGAACAAGAGAAGCCGCATTGCCACCCAAATTCCGCCCTTATTTTGGCATGTGTCGCACATTCATCGTCTTTGGCTTTTTTTATTTTTGCCCTACTCGACTCTTTTTTATGGTATTACTATTTTATCACTAGCTTTGTAACGTCTAAAGAGAGACAGAAAAATTAATGCTCAGTAAAAATACATCAAATGGAGAAGAAAGCAATATCTTTCAACAGACTGAGGTATTTTAGATCTATGATTATATTACATTTTTAACATGCTTAAAAAGAAACTGCAGTGAAAAAATGTATTTGTATTAAACCTATATAAAATATTCATCAGATTAATCTTTAAATTTATTTTTATAGTTGTTATTTTGATCGTAGAAAAAAATTAAAAAATTTAATATGCAAACAAAATACCTAGTTTTATTTTTTCATCATTTTATTATAGCTGATTTTGATTATGAGAACACCATTCATTGGCCGCGTTCACCAGAACTAATCAATCAGTTATTATGAATCACAAATCAAACAATTTTTTACGGACTTCTGGTGAACGCTTTGATGAAATGTTGAGGGTTTTTGTCGAAGGTGTTAATATTTATTAAGAAAATTCAAAACAATTTGGCGCAAAATGCTTATTGAAATGGGAATCAACACAATGGGAATCTAGCAAAAGGCCAGATTTAGGGCCGTTTTTTCAATGTACATATACTTGGGTGCCACAGATATCGCTTTCGCTTGGATTTTTTCCTAAATTTCATACAAATTTAAGTGAAATTCAAGCGAAAGCGATTTCTGTGGCACCCCTGAGAATGTCTATTTAACATACAGTCACAAATTTTGACACTAATTTCTATATATTTTACGTCAAATTTTCTTTTCAATAGTTATCAAATACCTTATTTAGACATTGAAAAAATGGACCTTAATAGAATAGTTGATATATTGCGTTGATAAATAGTTAAATCAATATTGTATGCGCATTTAATATTTTATATAAGAAAGTTTAAAGCACTTTTTCTTACCATATTCCTCAAAAATACGCACATACCAAAGTCTTCTTTGCATTTTTTTTTAAGAAGACCAAATAAGTTATAATAATGTGGTTTCCCTATTAATTTTGTCCTACTTTCAAATCTTGTGTTCTGTTGATTACGATTTGTTGTATCAATAACAAAGCATCACACTCAGAGAATCTCAGCGTACTATTTTGGTGATGAATTTGCAGTCATCATAATCACACAATTTGAAATCATGATTGCTCATCACTGCCGTTCACCAGAATAGTCATGCAAATTTCATCGATTTTCTGTTGTCGATTTGTCCTTTTTTTTATAATATACAATTACTTCTCTAACTGTATCTCAGCTGATTAAAATCAGTAAATCCGTAAGAGTATCAGCTCTTTGGCATTCCTAAAAATATATCTGTAGTTTTCCTACATTTTTTGACCTTGTTCATTTCTTATTTGAGCATTTGCAGTATTGACACTTGCGATGCGAATACAAATGTCCGCACGACAAGCAGCGCCAGGATCCAGGATCCAGCCTCCAACCCCCTGTCATTCCCCTCTCCCTTCAACCGCCTCTCATCTCCCGTTTGGTCTCCTTCAGCTTGCAAGTTGCGGAACAAACCCGTTTCACATGTCATCTGTCATCTGTCATGTTGCGTCCGTTGTCGTTACTCTTTTTGGGCGGCAATAGAAATATTATCTACATATGTCCTTGAAAATTGAGAGACAGGTCGCGACTCACTTTTGACAGTTTTGGTTGCCGTGTCGCGTCGCGTTGCATTTGCCGTGGTTAATTATTAGCGCATTTTAGTCCATTATCTGGTTCGAATCTGGCGCAGTCAATTGTAATGCAATTAGCGCACATTCGTGTCGACCAGATGTCCCCATCTTCCCCCTTTGCCCATCACTCGCATCCCACCCTCGACTGCTGTCAGGGATGACGTATGACCATTAAATGAGGACACGTGCCCGACTGCCTGTCAATCGCCCTTTGCCTGCTGAGGATGGAGCCAACGATGTTTTCATATCAAGCACAACTAAAACAATTTCTCTTAACAACAGCAACAACAACAGCAACAAAATGAACATGAACAACAATCCCCCATTTGTCACACAGCACACACAAAAAGTATTTAATTGTATTACAACTGCAAAAGTGACAATTTTTTAAAAGAGTTTCGAGGCTTTTATTTAATTTGGAAATATTTTGATACCCGATACCTTGCCCATGATACACGATTGACAGGGGTATGCCCAACTAAGTAGAGTATTTGTAACCATACCTGTTAAATTTCGATTAGAATTACTAATCAATTAGAATTTTTTTGGAAATAATTGTAGTGACTATATAATTAACTGTTGAAAAACTTGTGATTATTTAATGATACGATTACAAAATCAGAAATAACCTAAAATTTTAACAATTGTTCAAAAATAATCTTTCTGATTATTTCGGATTATTTTTTATTTTTTCTGATTTTGGCTACTTTGATTGTGAAAATTTAAAATAATTTGATTTTTACTAAATAGTCATATATAATCAGAAATAATCAAAAATAATCCGAAAAAATCTGAAAAAAATCAAAAGTAATCTTTTTGAGCATTCTGATTATTTCTGAAATTTTTCTGATTATTTCTGAATTTTTTGATTATTTGTTAAGATTTATAACTATTTACAAAAAATCAAATTATTTTAAATTTTTACAATCAAAGTAGCCAAATTAATCAGAAATAATCAGAAAAAAATTAAAACTAATCCGAATAATCAAAGAGATTATTTTTGATTATTTTTGATAATTTCTGATTATTTTTGAATAATTGTAATAATTTTAGATATTTTTTGTAATCGTAATCACCGTAATCGTAAAACCGAAAATAATCGTTATTTAATCATTAGTTCGACTTTTAAACAAAAATAATCTAACTACTAATGATTATGATTACTAATCATTATTTAACAGGTATGTTTGTAACTAGATGAACTTTGTGAGGTATTATAGCCTCTGTTAAAAATAAATCTACTTTGCTACTTTGAAATAATTAATCAATATAAATCGAAGTCAATTTTCTTTAATTGTTATGCTCTGTGCTAGAAATATTTATGCTATTCATTAGCTGCTCCATGATTAATTTGCACAGATATAGTAATTAAAAATTAAATAATCTCAAATGCTCCAACTTTTCCAATTACTCCACATTTTTGTAAAAATCACAGATTAAAGTCGCCTTTAAAAAATACAAAATGACAGTTGAAAGAACAAAAGGAAAATAAAATTAATTATAAAAAATATATATTAATACTTAATATATTTTAAATTAATTTTGAAAATAAAATACATCAACATAAATAAATACATTTCTGCAAATAATTGTTAATTCAATTTGAATGAAATGCAATATAAATTAACACGAGCAGAAAATGTGATTTTGCGAGAATTCGAATTAATTTATTCATACCTGCAACTACCGTGCATTTAATTGATTAATTCAAGTGATTTAAGCGTGCAATGGAGTATTGAACTAATGGGTATCTGTCAGTCGCGCATTGTTAAAGAGTTTTGTTTACTTTTTTTTAAGTACTTACAATGAAATTGTTTTTCCTGCTGTTGCCGTTGATGCACATAAATCTTTACGGGTTGGATGTTTTCACCCATTGGATCACCAGGAACCACCAGGAACCAGCAGGAACCACCAGCAGGAACCTCCTCAGCCGCCCAGCTTGGTTAACAAAGCTTGACACTTATCAAACTCAGCCAGCGCTTATAACAGGGCTGCGGTTTGGAGCGCTATAAAAAACGGAGTAACTGGCAAATACAAAAAAATAATAAAAAAAAGGACAGCAGCAAACAATTATTGTCAAACGCAGACTGTGGTACACCACACACACACATGCACACACACACATGCTCAAGCATTTAAATGAGTGTATGTGCACAGAAAAAAATCATTTTAAAATTCAAGCTAAAGGTTGTTGGTTTTATAATGTGCATATTTCTTTAATATTTAAATTATTAAAAAGTCTAATTATTAAAAAACTGGAAAAGGAATTCAAAAATCTTTCTTGAATCAAGTGAATCGAGTATGACTCGATCTAAGAAATTTGAACAAACTCTAAACCAGCGGTGGGCACGAATCCATCTAAGTTGGAAGCAGCTGCTGCTCCCGGAGCCACTGCGTGCCCACCACTGCTCTAAACACCTTTTTTGGAATTGATTGGATTTTGGAGCTCCGCATTTTTTACCGTGTATGAATGGAATACATTCGTTTGGCTGACAATTTTAGAGAGTGTTGAGCAATAGTCAAGCTTGTACCCTATCTCAATCCTCCCCCTGACAATCCTGAGCCTCTCCGACCTCTGCAACTTTTAGTGTCGCATAATTTCTCCGGTCCGGTATTAGTTTTACGTTTATTACGCTCGCTCGCAACCGCAACCGTAGTTACCCCCAGCTATTTCACAAATGCTTACGCCGGATTAGAGCTGTTGAGAGTCGGAGTCGAAGGCGGGGGTAGAGTGCTAGTACTGATATCATTAACTTATTGCATTTTCATGGCACACACACACACATTCATGTTAACACGCCCCAATGCCCACGTGAAGCTCTTGGCCATATTTATGCATAAGATCAAGCAACGGCAATGAAGCCGGAATTTAAGTCAGAGAAGGGAAAGGGATGGTAGGGAAAGGGACAGAATGCTCATCTATCAAATGGCAGCAGGCGTTGAACGTGCCACGTCCCCCCGCAACTCCCGTCCCTTCCTGCCTGAATTATGAATGGGGCAAAGCATTATTTATGCACGTAACTAGTTTATCATGTTATCCTTCTGCTGGCTGAAAGTCTTTTTTCTGTTGTCGTTGTTGTTGTTGTTGCCTTGACTGCTGCCAGGCGACACTTCAGTTGCCACCTGCCACATGCCACATGCCGCATGACGTCATTGTTCAACATGATAACGATAAGACTGAGACTGCCCTTTTAAATTATTGGTAAATAATATTAAGTATACTAAAATTGGGAACAAACTGATGTGAAAACAAAATTAGAAAAGTGTTACTAAAAAGTTAAAATAAGGGAAAAAATGTTGTGATTTCTAATAATTATTAATTATTCCTAAATATAATATTTAACCAGAATGCAAAGTTACAATTGGTCTATTATTATATTTTGTTTAAATAAACTTTTCTATCATTTTAACTAGGAATTAAATTGCTTTTAATATCATGATCTATCTGTAAATTTCCCATTCTAATTAAATAATGCTTTTTAAGTTCTAAATATGAAAATTACTTTAATAAAATAAGACCAGCAAAAAAATTTTTTTTTCTATTTTGAATTTTCGCAATAACCAAAATTTAAAGTTACAATAGGTATATTATTATATTAAATCTAAATCAACTTTTTTATCATTTCAATCAGTATTTAAAATTGTTTTTAATATCATGTAAAGTGAGTTTTGTTTTAAGGCGAAAAAAAAAAATCATATATAATGATTATTTGTAATTTTTTTTTTGTGCTCAAATTTAATCATTATCATTATTTTTTGTATATGTATTTTAGTCGTAGGTTTTTTGATGTTAAAAAATTTCAATAATCATTATTTGCGGTCCCTGTTTCTAATATATTTATTCTTGTCTATTTTCCCTATTTTGGTTTCTTTGTTTTTGCATTACTATCAAAAATATTCGAAATACTGAAGATAAAGATGATGATGAGCAATTGAAATGTGCCTTAGACATTAGCATAACAAATTGACAGAGTTATCAGCCTTACAGTTAAATATATATGTACAAGTAGTTGAAAGAGCAACACTTATGCTGCTCTCTTATACACGACTCTTATACGAAGCTGCAGCAATTGCTGAATTGCGTTTTCGAAATTCGAAATTGAGACACAAAAGTCAGAATCAGTTAACAGGATGAGCCCAAAGTAAAAGCGCCAGTTGAGAGTCAACTCTGTTGCGGTGCTGACCGTGAAAACTGTTGAGCAACAACAATAATAACAACAACAACAATAAGAACTATAACAACAACAACTTGAACAAGTCGTATACTAGGCCTAGTCTTGCCTTTTTGTAGGCCATGGCTTTCTGGCTTCTGTCGCCGCATAACCCTAATCAAAGGCAGCCAAGCATAAAGTCCACTTTGGTGCCTCATCAAAATCACTTTATGCTAATGGACACGCACATTTGCATAATTTCCAAGGAGTCCAGTCCAACTCCGAGAAACAACAACGAATCATAATCAAAACACAAGCAAATATATTTATTTCATATTTTCATATGGCAACTTTTGGTCATAATTCGTGAATGTTACAGCAAAAACAACAACCAGTCAGTGGCGATTGTCGCTTAAAAAACTATTATTGACATGTGAATTTATTGTTAACGGACATGACTGAGCACTCGACTTCCCCTCTCTCCCTCTCCCTTTCCCTTTAGGGCAGAATTGGGACTTGTGTTTGGCAGATTTCAGCGCTGTTCGCTGGTTTTACCTGCCCGCCGGAAACTGTTGGTTATACGCTCAAGTTCCGGTAATTATATGATATAGGCCAACCTTGCTATGTGTGCGTGTGTGTGTGTGTGTGTGTGTGTGTTGTTGTTGTTGTTGCTGCTCCAACTGGTTTATATGGTCACGTAATGCATAAAAAACCTGTTACACTTCGTGCTGCCAAAGCGAGAGAAAGACAGAGGGGCAAAGAGAGCGCTTTATTCATACATTCAATTGATTCATGAGTATATATGAATACCAATATATTCACTTGTAACTCAAGTGCCATTCATAGACATCAAATTAAAGCTGCCCGCTCAATTAGTGAACTCTCGAATCAAAAGAAGCTTGATCTTAATCCTTATATTCTGTATGGTTTTTATTTTCACTGCACTATGGGCGATATTTTGGTTTTTATGGCATAAAGTAGAGCGCTAGAGACTAGAATTTTGCGTGCATGTAGGTTACTAAAATTTAAATATAAATATAATATAAAAAAATATAAGAAGCACAGCCCGGCACAAAAAAAAACAGGGACCTTAACGATTATAATTTTAAAAATATAAATTATTAAATAAAAGTTATTCATTGATATTTATCAAAAAAATTAAATGAAAACTCTAATTTTTCGAACTAAATAAAAAAATTATAAGAAAATAGTTAAATTTCAAATTTATTTTAAAATTAGAATTTCTTATCTTCAATTTTGATTTTACCAATTGAAAATAGAAGTTATTTTTCAATAAATTATTATAATTAATTATTTAAATTCAATTATTATAAAAGTTGAAAATAAGAATTATAATTAAATTTGTATTGTAAAAGTTAAAAAATAAAAATTGACTGTAAATGTTTTTTAAATTGAAAGGCGTATTGTGAACAAATTACACCTTCCAGTTCAAAAGACATTTGCATTAAATTTATTTTTCAACTTTTATAATACAAATTTAAGAATAATTCTTATTTTCAATATTTATAATAAAAATTTAAAAATAATTTTTATTTTCAATTTTTATAAATAAAAAATAATTTTTATTTTCAATTTTTAAAATAATATTTGAAAAATACCTTTTATTTTCAATTTTTATTATAAAAATTAAAAAAATAACTTTTATTTTAAATAACTTTTGTTCTTTAATTTTTAAATAAAAATTGAAAGTAAAAGTTTATCCAGTTTCTCATAACTCTTAAAAACTCTTAACCCTGAAAAAAACTAACTTTAAAGGGCTGCCAAAGAGCCGGAATCGTCGATACAATTTTTTTAAAATTATTTTCAAGTATAATTGAAATTAGTTAACAAAATAGCGAAATAAAGTTTCACTAGATCTCAAATGATGTTAGTGGTTATGCCTTAAAAACGGCAATTATGCCCACTGTGCACTGTTGCCTCCTTCTGCTCTCATTCCTTCTGCTAGGTAGCCAGCGCAATTAGAAATGATTTATGCCCGGCCATCAACCTCCAGGACACACTGTCAATTGCAGTCAAAGTATTTTTATGAGTTGCTCCTTCTCCTTCTCCTGCTCCTGTGACTTTGGCAATGAAGTCATCTGAAATCTGCGGCTTGTCGTCATCATAAAAACTGTCTGCTGTCTCACTCTCACTCACTCACTCTCTCTCTCTTTCTCTCTCACTCTATATCTCTTTGAGGGCTTCGCTTTTTTATGGCTTTTAATTTGATATGCGCATTTACATAAACAGCTCGTTTAGTTAATACAAGAGTGGACAAATCATTTGGAGGCACAAGCTGCGTGCCACTTGGCGGCTGGACAATGACTCATTTGTGCACTCATACCCATACCCAAACACTCATAGACTCATTTATGCATTCATTTCATTTCATTTCATTCACTCGACTGTTTGATTGATTGATTGACTGATTGACTGACTGTCTGAGTGTTTGCCAGGCAATCGATACTTGAAATTGTCTGACAGCATAAATTAACAGCTTATTCTAACGGTACACACACACACGCACACATAGACAACTCAGTTGAGCTGGCAATTAATAATTGCACAGGTGCAACACACACACACACACACACACACACACACACACACACACACACACACACACACACACACTTAGAGACACCAACAAACGCAACAGGAATCCATTTGCACTGATTGCCTTGTGGTACTGCAAGTGTTGCCAGTGGCGGCGACAATGAGGCACACCTAAAGGGGGCGGGGCGGGGGTACACAGAAAAAACCAAGTGGAAATGGCTATAGTCAAACTACCGACTATAGGATACCCGCTACTTATTTAAATATATAAAAAAAAATATTTTTTATTGCATGCTTTTAGGCACTTATATTGCTTAATAGCTTTAATCAGCCATAACCATCTTCCTATTTGTCCGATCTTGTTACGATTTAGAAGGACGATAGGTAATAATAGTAGTTAACGGTAGCTGGTAAAAAAATTCTAATATCTTAAAAACTGTGCGTGTGGTGGATTTTCGCGATTTACGGAGGTGGAAGTTTAAAATTCTTGATTTCAGCATATATTTTTTAAGTATGTATACAGAATATTATTGTTAAATAAATACAATATTAACACAATATTTTTAAATTGCCAACCAAAAAAATCAAAAAATTTGATTTCACTGAAAAAAATTCGTATAGTATTATTAGTAAAATATTTGCGGAGAAGAATTCCAGAATTGCCGAATTCTGATACCCATTGGCATTGATTTTAGCCCGACATTTCAGATTTTAATACAACTCACTTAAAACATAAGTAAAGAAAAAAAATTTTTTATTTTTCTTTCTGTGTATTAGTAGGTGAGTGAAAATTCGCCTAATGCGTGAGCAGCCCAAAAAGTTGGCTTACTGGCAAAATGCCAGCTAATTACCACATATTTAAAGGCAACATGTGGCATGCTACATACATGTTTGTTGCACACACACACACTGAGAATTCTTTCACCTGGATAACGAAAACCACTCGACATGCATTTCTCACACTTGCACTTGGCAAAACAGGCAAAACGCAATCGGCAATTGCATCATCGTCACAAGTCAAGTGGCAAAGTGGTAAGTGGCAAAGTGGTAAGTGGCAAAGTGGCAAGTTGCAAGTGGCAAGTTGCAATTGCCTCCTCACAACTAACTGAATATGCAATGAGGCTGAAGCCAGAAAGCCAAAAGGCATCTATATAACTCATTCTCTCTCTCTCACTCTCTCTTTCTCTATCATCTATTGATAACAGTTGTTGTTGTTGTTGTTGTTGTTGTTGTTGCTGCTGCAGTTTCGTTATCATTAGTAAATAGTAAATTGCCTACAAATACGAAGCAATTATCAAACATAAATGGCAAAAATTATTAACTGCATATAGTCTATGTTTAAGAATGTGTGACGTGGGGGTGTAGGTGTGTGTGTGTGTGTAGGTACATGTTGCTGTGTGTGTGTGTGTGTGTGTGTGTGTGTGAGTGTGATGTAATTGCCATCATTGTGTGCAATTGATTGCAGCCTGGCCGAGGGGCGCCAATATAAACAAACCAATTAAGGGCCAAGTGCAGAGTCCCAATCACAGCAACAACAACAACAATAACTATAACTACATATGTCTGTCTAGTGGGGCAGGAGGCAGGGGCAGGGGGAGGGGGGGCAAGACCCCCCCTCTCGCAGCGGGGTCAACGCGCAGGTCACACAAATGGCAGGCAATGAAAATCAGAGCAAATGGAGCCAATTGTTTTATGAACTTATTGCTTGCTCTTTTATCTTATAGCCGAGACGAGTGAGCAGGGCCAAAAAGAGGAGCAAGAGGAGTGACAAGGGGAAGAAGAGGAAGAAGAAGCAGCACAAACAGCGTAAAAGAACACAAAATACAGTCAAAATGCTGATGCTGCAAGAAATGGCAAATACGAGACACAAATACATGTGCCAGTAAACAAATACATATATATTAGGGTGTCCCTTATTTGGTCAAAGTCAATATTTTTAAACGCATACGGGCTAGTTCTGTTCATTAGGACCTAAAGCACTCAGAAATAAATTTTTACCTCAATCGGAGTATGATAACCCGTGCCGACTTGGATCGGAAAATTTAAAGATTATATGGGAAAAAAAAAATTTTTTTTTATTTTTTTGAATTTTTTATTTTTTCATTTTGTTTATTAGGTCCTAAAGAACTCAAAACCAAGTTTTCACCTTAATCGGAGTACGATAACCCATTCAAATTTGCATCGAAACATGAAAAAACAGTATTTTAACACTGATTATACATTTTTCGATGATTTTTCATGTTTTGATGCAAATTTGAATGGGTTATCGTACTCCGATTAAGGTGAAAACTTGGTTTTGAGTTCTTTAGGACCTAATAAACAAAATAAAAAAATAAAAAATTAAAAAAAAAAAAAAAATTTTTTTTGTCCCATATAATCTTTAAATTTTCCGATCCAAGTCGGCACGGATTATCATACTCCGATTGAGGTAAAAATTTATTTCTGAGTGCTTTAGGACCTAATGAACAGAACTAGCCCGTATGCGTTTAAAAATATTGACTTTGACCAAATAAGGGACACCCTAATATATATATATAATATAAATGTACATTGTTGAAGCGTGTGTGTCGCCTAGAACAAGAAAGAGAGAGAGGGAAGGCAGAGAAAGAAGAAAGTATGTTGGTTGAAGCGTAAAATGTATTGCAAACAAATTGTCAAGTATTTTTGTGGCTTACATCTTGGTTGAAGCGCCGTTTGCTACAACTCTCTCTCTTCCTCTCTTTTCTCCTCTCTCTTCTTGGCCATCTCTTCTTTTTCATCTTGCCATCTGTGGCTCCCGCTGGAGAAGTCCACTCAGCTGCGCCGCGGGTTGCTTGGCCAGACATTGGTTGGCTTAAACACAGCTGGGCATCTGCCATCCAAATGCCAGTCGAACTGACTTTTGGCATGTGCTTAAATAGGTATGTGTGTATACATGTGTATATATTTATATGTGTGTGTGTGCTGCTCTTGAAGCCAGCGAAATTATTAGACAAATTATAAACAGTCCAGTCAAGTGCAAGTTAAGGTCTGTAACTTGGTCAACAGGTTGTCAACCCTATTAGTGTTTTGTTGCCAATCTTCGGTCTTTAGTTTCTATTTTAAATCAACTTATTAAGATGTAAATAGTTCAAAAACCAGGGACCGTAACGATTATAATTTTAAAAATATAAATATAAAAAAAAAATTAAAAGAAAACTCTTATTTTTCGATCTAAATAAAACAATTATAAAATAATAATTAAATTAAAATTTTTATTTTAAATTTTTATTTTAGCAATTGAAAATAAATGTTGTTTTTCAATTTTTATTATAAAAATTGAAAATAAAAATTATTTTTAAATTTTCATTATAAAAATTGAAAGTGAAAATTATTATTTAATTTATTATAATAAAACTTGAAAAATAAATATTTCAAATGTGATATGTAAACACATATGCATTCAATTTAAATTTTTCAACTTTCATAATAAAAATTGAAATATTATTTTTATTTTCAATTTTTATAATAAAAATTAAAAATAAATTTTCATTTTAAGTAAATAAATAAATTTTCATTTTAAATTTTTATGATAAAAATTTAAAAATAACTTTTTATTTCAATAGCTAAAATAAAACTTGAAAAAAAATTCTTATTTTCTATTGTTATTATAAAAATTTAAAAATAGCTTTAATTTTTGATTTTTATAGTAAAAATTGAAAAATAACTTATTTTAAAATTTGAAAATAAATATTGAAAGTAAAAGTGTATCTAGTTTCTCATAACTCTTATTTGCGGTCCCTGAAAAAAACTGAGATTTATTTCTGCATTAACAAAATATTATTTTTTTATTGAAGAAAAAAAAAAGGCTTTAATCAATTTAAATGAAATATTTAATTACTGACTTTGCCAACGTCGATAGTCAACTGCCGTCACGTGTCTCTTCTATTATTAAGCGTAATTAATAAGGCAGTTTTGAGTCTGAATATTGCTCATACGCCAGGTGTGCATGTCAAGTTTTCGCACAAGAAGTTCGCTCTGCTTAATTATTTGCGTGTGTGTGTGGGAGTGTGTGTATGTGTGTGTTGGTGTGTGCTTTTGGCACGCGGCTAATCAAACTTTAAATAGAATTCTGCAACACAAGTTTTGGTTGCCTCCCCCCCGCCACCTTGTAACTCCCTCAAGTTCCCCTTCGTTTGCAACACGTACATATCAGAAATGTTTTACAAAGTGAAAATGCATGAAACGTGTGTGCGTCTTCTTCTTCTTCCGTTAACTTGCTTACTTCTCAATGTTGTTGTTGTTGTTATGGTTGTTGTTGTTACGATTGTTGCTTGTTTGTTTTCCACAAAAGGAGCATTTTGTAGGTGCCGCCTGCCACATTGCAGCAAAGTTGCTGCCCAAATGTTTTCGCTGCAGCTTCGAGTTGCACAAAGTCGAGATGCAACTTGCAACTAGCAACAATTGCAAATGGCGACACATTTCAGACATTTGCAACACTTCTACAACGATTCAACTACGGCTACAATTGTTTGAAAGCAGCGCTTGCCGCAAATACAAACGCTCGCTCAAGTTGCCACATGCCTTATGCCCCATTCCTGCTGCCACTTGCTAGCTGGTGTTGAAAAGCGGCTCATAAACAGTAAGCCGCTTAGAAAATGCACAAGCAGCGACACATCGACAACTGTCTACGTGGCAGGCAGAGACAGTGGCAGAGGCAGCGACAGAGGCAGCGGCAGCGACTGCGCACAGTGGTCGGACCCATAGGCCAAAAAATAAATAAAATTAATAAATAATAATTCTATCTATTAAAATGTATTCTTTTTTTCTTGCTTTACTAAAACGGGTCTCTTTAAGTACAACTAGCTGCAAAAGGCAGAGAACGAAACTAATTTGTCTATGCTGCGTAAGCAACTTGAATGTGAAGGTGTCAAGAAAGGTCCAAATACTTTTTAAAAACAAAGTATTTGATCAATGTAAAGTTTAAATATTATAAAGAAAGGTATTTAGTACTTATTATTATAACTTGCGAGTTCTTAGCATGTTGTGTTTATTTTATTTTATTGATGTAACATTTGTGCCTTTTTAAGTATTAATTCGTGTTCCACCTTAAATTTCACTTAGCGTTTTAGTTGTGAAGTTAATCGAAGTTGACCATCAATTTAGTTTTAAAATATTCCTCAATATATACAGATTAGTTGTTGTAAAATTCAGCTGCAAATATCTGCAAATCGCTGTGTTCTACTGTTTTGACTAATGCACTAATTTGATTAATTTATATATGTTTTTATTAATTTTCATATTTTTATAGAATTATGGAAAACAAATTTAAAACGATATCTTCAGTAAAAGTATCTTTAGTAAATGTAAAAAGCCATCATAGCTATGGTAGCTATATGCTATGGTTGACCGATTTGAACCAAATTTGGTAAGGATGCATAAAACTGCACCAAACACACAATCTGTGAGTTTGGTTAAGATATCATGAGAAACCAAAATGTTTTTCGTACTAAAATTTGATTTTTGACCGATTGTTCCTATGGCCGCTATTTGATATAAGCGTACTATATGGCCTTTTTTTTTTATTATATATTTAAAATATTTTTCAAGATTTTTGTTATTAATTTCATAACGTTATCACTTCTAGAAGTATTAATGGCCACTCGCTTCATACAACTGTGGACCACTGTGCACTGTGGACTGTGTGGCAGAGGCAGAAAGACAGAAAGACAGACGCCATGTCGTGGCATGGCATACTTTACGCTTTATTTCAATTTAGCAGTAAACCCTTTTTAACACCAAATCCCTTAAGTCTGTACCCTCCCCCCTTGCCACGCCCCCTTCATCTACAGTCTGTTGCTGCAATATTTATTTTAAAGCAAATAAGTTCATAAATATGTGCCATACTAGACACATTCCCCAGAGAGCCAATGTGGCATGTGGCATGTGGCATGTGGCAGGCGTCGGCGATTACAGTTGCTTGCTGAAAAGCGCTGGAGGCATGCCACCGCCCACCCCTCGACACCCCTCTCTCTCCGCTTCTTTGCGCTGTGCTGATATTCAAGACAAGCTCATGATATTTCTAATTGCCAGCAGTTGGCTGTACATTTCTAATATGGCCTAAAGCCTGGAAATGGTTAACTTTCTTCTGTCTCGTCATCTTCTTTTTCTCTCTCTCTCTCTTTGTTTGTTGCACATTCCTTCAGCTGCAACTTAAGACGAGACACTGAATTGGCCATAAATCATTCTATTCATATAATTTCCTGAAGAAGGCGACGCACTGTGCCAATAAAGTAATTTGTATAAACAATATAATTCATTGCCGCCTCTCATTTATCATAGCCAGCAAGACAGAGAGAGAGAGAGAGGGAGAGAGAGTGAGAGAGTGAGAGAGAGGGGAAGTTACAACCCTTTCTCATGGGGTGGAAATAATCAAGCGCATCTTTTATTTATGCCATCGATGATGATGACGATACTGTTGACGATGATGATGATGATGATGATGATGATGATTGCCAACTTGACAACTGTCAACTGTCAGCAACAACAACTGAGTTAGAAATTCAGTTACTGCGACAGAGACAGACTAAGAGAGAGAGAGAGAGAGAGAGAGACTGAATGTGTATTTGTGTATCTGTGTGAGTTGCGCTGAAAAATTGTTAAGCATTTGTTTTGACAGCGCGTTTTGACAATACAAAGCAGACAAATAACACGGCGTTGTAATGGAGGCGACAACGGCAACTACGAATAGGTGCAAGAGGTGGGGGAGGGGGAGGGGAAGCAGCAACACGACACGACAACAGACAACTCGACAACAATGTGGTGCAGGGGGAGGGGCAGGGGGAAGCAACTTCAAGATGGTAAATTAATTGTGTCCTGTGACGTGTGTGGAAGGCGAATGGAGCAAATATAGAGTTGGATAAACTTGGTTTTCAAAGAACAAAGAGCGCAGAGGGGGAAGAAGAGGATGTAAGAGAAAGAGAGAGAGGGAACAGGGAAGTCCATACACCCTATTCTCGATTTCATTACCAAACGTTGAACGAATTTTCAATTCGAAGTGTTGCTGTTTTTATAGCAAACAGCTTTTGATTGTTGGCAATTGATTGTGTAGGGTTGTCAATACAGCAAAAAAAAAATAGTTTTATTAAATTTTTCAACTTTATTTATATACGCCCTGAATTTTATTTATTTGTGTAAAATTTTACAACTTGGCTATATGTTATTGTCATCATAAATTCGTTTTAAATTAAAATTTAATTGATATTACACCCAGGGAAATAAGTATATGTGGATGAAGTTATTAAAAAAACATATACTTTCAACACAAAAGATTTGATGCAGATTTCTTAAAATAATCTTATCATTTAATTTCCGTTTGATACAAAAATTTCTTTAGCCCATTAAGTACCCATGGAAAATTAAAATTTTTGTAAAAGTGTTTATTTTCTCATTTTTCCCTCGATTTTTTACAAAAAATATTTTGATCCAACAAAATTCTTCAAACAATTCTAAAAGTTACAGCAAAAAAAAATTTTAGCTAGTATTTTTTATATAATGGGTTAAAGAAATTTTTGTGTCATTCAAACGGAAATTAAATGATAAGATTATTTTAAAAAATCTGCATCAAATCTTTTGTGTTAAGTATATTTTGAGACCCTGTACTTTAAAAAAGTATAGGGGTCTATTAACTTTGGTTTTGAATAACTTCATTCACATATACATACTTATTTCGCCGGGGTATATGAAAAGTATAGAGTGGAAAAATATTTAAATACTTGAAAATATACCTTTTAATAAATATTCGATTTACTTATCAAAAATTCATTTGAGAAAAAATACAACTTGGCTGTCAACGCTGCTGAAATCCGCAAGAATGTAAAACTAAAATCGTAAAAAACTTATTTTTAACAAAGCCTAGAAATCTTGCTAAACACACACTCCTTTTTTTATCAAAATATCCAAAATAGCACACACGCTAAAATCTATAAGAATACTCAACCAAGTATTTTTTGCTGTGAAAATTATCATTTTCTCTTCATTGCAGTTGATAAAGCAAAAGTTTTTCACATCACTTGCAAATAAATTGTGCGAAATGGAAATGAAGAAAAAATCGGCAAGATGCTTAACACAAGGTGTTCAACATGGCGTATACTTTATTTGCCAAGTTATCAGTCGGGCAATGAAAACAAAGCATGGAACTTGTGAATATGTGAGTTTGTGTGAGTATGTGTAGGAGTGAAAGGGAAGTGAAAGGGGAAAGGGGGGAGAGGTGGTGACGACCCAAGTCATGTTTGCGCAAATTTCAATTTGTATATTACCGCATATCGTCTCAGAATTGAAGCGTATTTCCTATGCAGCGCACTCTTAACTGTGTGTATATATGCAGAGGTGTGTGTGTGTGAGTGAGTACGTGAGAGTGTGTGTGTGTGTGCAGGCAATGAAATTTATGGAAACAGCAGACGGCACGCTAGAAGAATATGCAACAAATTTGGTTTATTTAACATGACTACAAAAGCAAGAAGGAACACTAAAGTCGCGTCTCCGACTATAAAATACCCGTTACTATATTAATTAAATATTTATTAGGTACAATAAATAAGATAGGTTAACGATTTTTTGTAGATTTAGCTCTTTGAAGGTTAATTTATTTATTTAAAATGTTATTTAAATTAAAATTGCAAATTTAAATAAAATGTTGTAGAATAATCAATTAAATTTTTTTAAAGAACTAGAAAAATTACATTAAATTTTTGGCTACTTTGATTTTGAAAAATTAAAATAATTTGACTTTTAATAAATAGTCATAAATAATCAGAAATAGTCAAAAATAATCAGAAAAAATTAAAAAATAATCCGAATACTCAAAAAGATAGTTTTTGATTATTATTGTTTTCTGATTAATTTTGAATAATTGTAATAATTTTAGATTTCGGTTTTTTTGTAATGATAACTTAAATAATCACAAATTTTTCAACAGTGAATTATATAGTCACTTTTATTATATCCAAAAATATATCAATTGATTAGTAATTCTATTCGAAATTTAGCAGGTATGCATTATACCATACTATTTACTCTACGATTAATGGGTATAAAATATAAAGTTGAAAACTTTTTACTGAGAGTGTGAGTTGCTGTTGTTGCTGTTGCTGTAGTTGTTGCTGTTGTTGCTGTTGTTGTTGTTGCTGTTGTTGCTGATGTTGTTGTTGTTGTTGTTGTATAGTGTGTGTGTGTGGCAGGGTATGCCAAGTTCGTATTTACGCACTTGTTGTTGTTGTTGCTGCTGCTTCTACATTTTTACATTGATGCATTGCATTGTCAGACAAAGTATGTAATGCGCTTTCATGTGATTTCATTTCTGCTGGCAGGCGAGCAGTCAAACTGTTCCACCTCCTCCCCTCTCCAACTTTCCCCTCGCTGAGTTTGAGAACTTTTCCATCTTGCCACGTCGCAGACTTTGCCACGTATGAATAACTTGACGTGATGCGCTGGCTTCTGTTGCACCTTCAACTATTGCAGCCCAGTTCTCCCCCTCTGCCACAATCTAGTCAAGTTAAAAGCGCTTTAAGGCGAAAGTTCTGGCTTAAATTGTTTTCTGTTTTTGGCCAAACAAGATGCACGAGCTGCCTTCGCTAGCATTGACCAAAAGCAATTTGTTGTGCAATTTGCAGTGAAAGGCGAAAAGCGAAAGGATGCAATATACAGTAAATATATATACATATATATATATACGTGTGTGTGTGTGTGTGTGTGTGTGCTTATCAGGGTCAGGCTGAAGGGGACAATGTGTCCTTATTATAGTCGTAATTATCTGTGGAGCGTGTTGCGAGCATGAAGCAAATGTAAATATAATAAAAATAAAAGCAGTTAAATGAACAAATTGAGTTGAGTCCGAGCCAAAGGGCGAATGTTGCAACATTGCAACGTCGTCGCCAGCAGCCGTCAACTTGCCTCCGGGGTGCAAACATGGACGGACATGGACATGGACAGACAGACGACGACTGACGACGACGACGACGAAGCGTGGCAGCTTGCCATTGTCATTGTTGTTGTTGTTGTTACTCTTGTTACCGTTGCCGAAGTTGTTGTTGTTGTTGTTGTTGTTGTTGTTGCTGCTGTTGTTGCTGTCTTTACTCTGTCTCTCCTTTTATTGTTGTATTTTAATTGCGTTTTTATACTTTTTAATTCTTTTGCACCATTCATGTGTGCAGTGACCGTATTGTCGGCAGTCAAAGCCGTCGTTGCAATGAGTACACACACACACACACACACACACACACACACACAGACAGACAATCACATACATATACAGGCACACCTCGTGCACCACGTGACGTATGCGTAATGCGCGAAATGATATCTGCTGCTGGCAGCAATTGTAACCACTCACGAGAGCTAGAGACCAGTGCTGTCACCTTAGCCTATTTTTCGGTTAGATCTAGCATAAGTTTTAAAAAAAAAAATGGTTATCAATTTATGTGCTTGAATTTTGAATTATTTTTATTCACGTTACTTAAAAAATAAGTAAAAGTGGGATAGTTGTATTTGTTGCAATGTATGCAACAGGGAGAAGGAAGCATCTCCGACCCTATAAAGTACATATATTAGAGTTTATCAATTTTTTCACTAAAAATGGTAACCCATTTTTGTAATGTATGGTGAATTCTTAGATGTTTTTACAAGAAACCATAGTTCTAAAATGAATTCCTGGTCACAGCTTTTTATTGACCTTGAAGCAGAACTATTTCGTTTGTTGTCAACATTATATCTTGGGTGTTTATGGACCGATCCTTACAAACTTGGAATGTCACCATACGTACAGTTGTTAGGATATAACGTACTTGTCAATAATTTTCATTATTTCATTTCATTTTAACATAGTTTTCATTCTACTGGAATCGACGATTTCGCGACTCGTCTCTATCTTAAAAAATTAGTCAGAATAAAAGCTTTCTTTTGACAAACAACAATACCATAATTTCTTTTCCCTGGTAACCGTGGAATTTTTTATTAACAGAAAATGTAACAACGCAATTTTAATATTTAAAATTGTATTAAAATAATTAAATTACCATTTTTTCATTTTTTCGGGCCCATACAAATCGATGCACTCTAATATATATTCTTGATATTTTCAAGATATTAAGATATTTTTACTAATTAACTTTAACTACTATTATTACTTATAATCCTACTTAAACTCAACAAGATCGGACAAATAGAAAGGTGGGAATGGCTGATTTAAGTTACAAGCAATGATAAGTGCCTAAAAGCATGCAATAAAAAATATTTAAAATTTAATTAAATAAGTAACGGCTATCCTAAAGTTGGAAGCTCGACTATAGTCTTACCCACTTGTTTTATTTTATATTTCTTATATTTTATCTTTAAATGCATTATTTACAAGTCTAAAATTGCTGAAAAGTCCTCAAAGGAATATGTGGATGAGAACGTTAAAGATATTATTCTTTTTTAGTATTATTAAAATTTTTTAAGTTCGGCAAATATATATTATACATTTTTTTTTGTTTATTCAAGTTTAGCCTTTTTTTGGCTATTTTGTTGTATATTCAACTAGCTTTGAGCTTATTTAAAATCTAGCTTATTTGAACTGTCGAATTGTGGCAACACAGCTGGACAGAGAGGCAGCTTTAAGCCTTGCACCTGCCGTCTGTTGCAGTTGCAGTTGCAGTTGCAGTTACAGTTGCTGTTGCAGTTGCAGTTTTGTACTTTGCACATTGCAACGCATGTGGCAGGCCTTTAATGAGTTATAAATGCTTCATGTGTTTGCCAACGGCTTTGGCTATTTATGGTCAGCTTTGTGGCCATGTCACAAAATTTAATTAGAGAACGCAACGGCTATCAAATGTGCGCCAGGCTGCCTCATGTCACATGCCACATGCCTCCCTTTCATTGGGGTTGAGCTTAACGCGCAGTTGGCAATGTTTTTGTTGTTATTGCTGTTGCTGTTGCTGTTTGGTGATGATGCCTTATTTTATTTGCCACATTTATCAGTTGAAACCGCAAAGGGAGAGGCGGGGGCAGGGGCAGGGAGCAGCTAACAGGTGCCGCAGAATATTTTATGAAACATTTATAACTCAATAATCCTGTTGAGTTGATTTTAACCAATAATTGATTATTGTTTCCGTTGCCAGTTGTCCTGGTTGTTGTTTTTATTGTTGCTGTAAAATGCAACCATAAATTTTATAAATTCATTGCAAACAACGAAAATTTGTTTGCGTTTTTGTGGCGACACTTAAAAAGTTGTGCCCCAAAAGCGCGAAAATTCAAATACAAATTTAATAAGAGTTAAATTTAAGAGCAATTTGCCAAGCTTGCCACTTGCCAATTGCCACTTGCCACAGAAGAGAATTGTGCTTGCAACCTTATATGTATGTATGTATGTTGAAGCGACTCAAAATTTATGCAAATTCTGTGGCTGCTTTTTCTACTGCAGCCTAGGCCGTAGTTGCCATGAATATTAATGAAACCAACACATGGAAATTAGAAGCAGACAAAGTGTGTGTTTTGGTGTGTGTCTCAGTGTGTGTGTGTGTGTGTGTGTGGCAAGTCAAACAATTGCTGGGCAAATTATGTATTTCAACATGATTTCAAAAATCAAAATGCGAGCATAGTTTTTGGTTGCAGCAACTGAGACTGAGACTGAGACTGAGCCTGAAACTGAGACTCAGCCAAGCAGGAGAAGATTCAGCCAACCAACAATAATAAGACTGAAGCTGGCTGACACCAAAGGTGTTGGACCAATGAATATATGTACAATGTATATATGTGTGTGTGTGTGTGTGTGTTTTTTTTTTTTTTATATTCATTTATTATCAACTTATATAGCTTAGTCTAATTTATACAAAAACATATGCATAGAAAGAATGGGAGGCGCCACTTGTCTGCGGTACAGCCGACATAGCATTGCATCGCAGACGCCACGGCCCCGCCTATTCTCTTGCAACTCTCCTGCTACGTTCCGAATGCCTCAGCTCCGTCATTACTAGTGCAGCGAAAGTGGACACTGCGTTCCATTTCCGGAGTGATTCCAGCATCCCTGGAACAAGGCTCGCAATGGTTATGGGTGCACCCATGGCTTCCTCCAGCAACTGCCTATGGGTGGCAAATCGTCTGCACTCGAATATTATGTGGCGTGCGTCCTCCACAGTGTGCCGTCCACAGGTGGGGCACTCGTCAGTGTCGTCATGCCCGAATCGTTTTAAGTAGGCCCGAAAGCATCCATGACCCGATAATAGCTGCGTGAGGTGGAAATTTACCTCTCCGTGCTTCCTCTCAAGCCAGATTGCGAGATTGGGGATGAGCTGGTGTGTCCAACGGCCTTTGGTAGTGCTGTCCCACTGGGTCTGCCACAGCCTGATGCTGTTCTGCCTGACGTCCGCGCGTATAGCAGATATGCTAGAAGCCGTTTCTCCTGCTCCAAGATCAGCTTCATGGATTTTCCCCGATTCGGCAATGAGCAAGGTTATCGGGATCATGCCCGCGATGACAAGCACTGCTTCGTCAGATATTGTCCGAAAGGCACAGCTGACTCGAATGGCGCTTAATCGGTACACCGAGCAGATGCCTCGGAAATAGCTGGGCGTGGACAGTGCTCTGCACCACACCGGCGCCGCGTATAGAATCGTTGCCCTGGTGACACTCATTAGGAGCTTACGCCGCTGCTGCTTTGGGCCTCGAGTGTTTAGCATAATCCTGGAGAGCGCTCTAGTTGAATCCGCAGCCTTTTTGTGCACATATTGCATGTGCTCACGAAAAGACAGTCTAGTATCCAACATCACGCCAAGATACTTGATTGCCCTCTTGGATGCGATTGTAGTGTTACCCACGATTACATGCGCAGTCTCCACTCTCTTCCGGCTGCTGATCAGAACTGCCTCAGTTTTATGCGCCGCCAGTTCCAGTCCTGCTGATGCTAGCCAGTGGTGAACCCGGCTGATGCACAGATTGCACGCTTCCTCAGTCGCTTTCAGCTCCTTGCCAACAACAGCAATGGCCACGTCGTCTGCAAAGCCGATGATATGTGCGCCTTCTGGGAGAGTCAGACGCAGCACGCCATCATACATGATGTTCCACAAGAGCGGTCCGAGGACTGACCCCTGTGGAACTCCAGCAGACACCTGGTGCGACGCCAGACCATCCATTGTTGCGTATTGGAGCAGTCTGCCAGAAAAATAACTTTGAACCGTCTCCACAAGGTATTTAGGGACTCGGAAACTTTCCAGTGCGGTTAGAATGGTGTCCCATTTTGCCGTGTTAAAGGCATTTTTTACGTCCAGCGTCACTACTAGGCAGTACTTCTTGGTGCCTCCGTTCCATCTCGTGCCTTGAATTGCTCTGGCGGCAATGTCGACGATCATGCCCAATGCGTCCAACGTTGATCTCCCTTTTCGGAAGCCAAACTGGTTCCCGGACAAGCCATCCGATCTGTTGATCGCGGACTCCAGTCTGGAGCAGATCAGCTTCTCGAACACTTTGCCAACAGTGTCGAGGAGACAGATTGGCCTGAACGATGATGCGTCACCTGGAGGTTTCCCCGGCTTTGGGAGCAGCACCAGCTTTTGAACTTTCCAAGGTGAAGGAAATGTACGTTCCTGGAGGCACACGTTGAATAGCTGGGCGAACACCATGGGATGCAGGGAGAGAGCCAGCCGCAGAGCACGGTTGGGAATGCCATCTGGTCCTGGGGCTTTGTTGGGTTTGAGGCTTCTGGATGCAGCAAGAATCTCGTCTGGTGTTATAGGCACAATTGAGTCAGTGGACGTCATGGCAGCGTTAAAGTTCGTGATGATAGGACTGCTGGGGAAAAGTGTTTCCACAATCCTCTTCACTTCAAATGCTTCAGTGGGTGCTGTCTGGTTGCCGGCGTTTATCCGTTTGACTACTGTCTTGTATGCTTTGCCCCACGGATCGTATTCAGCTGAGTCGCATAGCTTTAGAAAGCACTCCCGTTTGCTTTTGCGGATCTCATTTTTCAATATACGCCTCGCTGTTTTATATTCAAGCTGCCGCTCCAAAAAGGTTTGTCTCCCACGAGACCGAGTATAGCGCCTTCTCGCATGCAAGCATGCCTGTCTGGCGCTGGCAATGCGTTCGTTCCACCAATATGCTGGCACATGGTGACGCACATATGGCCTTCGACGTGCCATGCTGCCATCACAGGCTTCAGCAAGTTGTGCTGCCATTTGTGTTGCCATGGTATCAGCATTTCCAGTGATAGCCAGCGACTGGATAGCGGCAGTGAACGCTTGGGTGTTGAAAGTATCTGCGCGATACGCTTTCTGTGGTGGTGGCAGACGCTCTCTGGCTCCTGTGCGGTTTCGAATCGTGCATAGAATAGCAGCATGGTCACTTGCCGTGTAGACATCGCTAACTTCCCACTGCGTCGTGCTGAAAAGGGACGCACTCACGAAAGTAAGATCGACTACGGATCCCATGCCAGCTCTGCTAAAAGTATGCTGATTGCCATGATTCAGCAGCGCTAGGTCAATTTTCGCAAAGACTTCTAACAGAGTTCGACCTTTGGCGTTTGTCGTCTGGCTGCCCCATTCCTGTGCCCATGCGTTGAAATCGCCCGCGATGACAACTCCTCGGCGTCCTCTTGCATCGTCTACCAATTCTTCCAGGATATTTGTGAAAACATTTAGTTGTAGGCTGGGAGCCAGGTAACAGCTATACAACCAGTAGTTATGAATCCTTGCTCGAACAAATCCGTTAAATTGTTTAGTCTCCGCAATCGAAATCGAAGAATCGCCACAAGTCCAGATTGCCGCTTTTCCACTAGAGTCAGAGACCCAATTTGATGTGCCATAAGACTGTTGATGGTGCGGTTCACTTATGATAGCAACATGGATGCGCTGCTCTCTAGTGGTTTGATCCAAGAGAGCTTGTGCGGCTATGCAGTGATTAAGATTAATTTGCATTAATCTTAACATTTCATCTTGTTTAGTGCCTCGCGGTATGCCGGACATTTAAAGCTGCCCATTGCATGATCCGTTGATTTCTCTCCCCTCCTAGTACACAGTTGGCATTTTGGCGGCTTGCTGCAATTTTTAGCCTCATGTCCTTTCTCACCACACCTAAAGCATGCCCCTTTTCGGTCCTCTTCGCTAGTGCAGTTTGCTGCAACATGACCATAGTCTTGGCATCTAAAGCAGCGCGTGGGTTGCAAAATGGGCTTTACTCGACATACTGCCCAGCCGATGCGAACTTTTCCCAGATCCGCCAGTGATTTGGCTTTGGTAGCCGGCATATTTAGTGTGGCTATTTGTGAGCCGTCCCTCATGGCACGAAGCGCTCTTATCATGTCGATAGTTATCGTCAGATCATTAGTGGCACCTCTCACAGCTTCGAGCACCTCATCTTTTGTCACCAGCTCATCCAAGTCACGGATTTCCAACAGGCTCATCTCTGATAACTTCTTGACAACTGCTCGGTTGCCCAGCGCTTTTCCTACCGCTTCTTGTAGCTCCTCCGGACTGTGGGCTGGCTTCTTGCTGAGACGCAGCAGAAGATCACCCTTAGCAGTCTTGCGCACTCCTTGCACATCGCCACTCAGGTGTTTTAGGGATGGGTCGCTCTTTACCACTCTCAGGATATCGGCGTAGCTGCAGTCACCCACTCCTGTCACAGTGATGGCGTCCGCACGAACTCGCCTATGCGACTGTTGTCGGCCTTGCACTTTTGTCCAACTGTTTGGTTGTGCTCTCTGTGACGTGTCTTTTCCGTGCTCCCTATTGGCATCGACAACGTGCCTTTTCGAAGGATTTTGGGAAAAACTTTTCGGCTTTTTAGGCGGGGTTCTCCTCTGATCCGACGCAGACTCTCTTTGCCTCTTGGGGGTGGCGCCGTTACCATTGGGCTGCGATACAGATGCGCTACTTGCACTTTTTAGGGCCATAGCAACATTAAGCCCAGCTGCAAGAGAGGGTGAAGTCTGTGCCTCGCCATTCGACGTTTCGTTTATCTTGCCGCATAGATTAGCTGCCACTTGTTGAAGACTCACCAGCCTTGAAACCTTGACACGCATAAGCGTGTTGATGTGCCTCTGTCCACCAAATAGGGTCGAAAGGGCATCCAGGCATGCTCCCATCTGCTCAATGGCGCCTCGTAGAGTTGTTGGCAGCTCCTTTCCATCCACGTCAGGCGATGGCTCGTCCTGCTGCGGCGTCTGCGGTGTTTCCGGTGGCGTTCGTTGCAGCGCAGAGCGCCTCACGAACGCCAGTTGTTCGTCCTGCATCACTGCAGAGACGGAACAGATGGCACCAGATTCCAGGAGTCTCGGGCAATCCCTCGGTGGCCAATGGTTTCCCTTGACTTTTTACCGCTGGGAGTTATACCGCTCAGGCTCGGTCGCCAGAGCCCCGTTTATTGGCACCGCCGCAGCGGGGGGGTTGGCAATTGGTCAGATCCTCGACTATTTAGCACTTTTTTTGCACCGAGAGTCTGGAATCCGGGTCCAACTACAATTTTATATACGCCTTTTAAGTTTCTGGCTGCCTGTGAAAATTTGACCTGGAAGTAGGCACAAAATTTTGGAGCTCCTCAAAGTATGCAACACGGATGTTGCCAAATGTTGCCGATTTGAATTAACAGTGCCAATTTGAGTTAACAGTTGCCGCTGGAACAGGTCAGCTGTTAGCAGTCGACGCCGCACAACTCTATGGATCAGCTGTTTTGTGTGCAATATGCAAATTGCAATTTGCAGTATCGGCGGGAAAAGATATTTTGTTTTGCATACAATTGCAAGGCAAAAACAAAATAAACTGGAGGGGGCAATAGAGCCTCTCACCCTCCCCTCGCCTTACGTGTGGAACGCCGGATCAACCGCTTGGACTCCTTGCTGGTGGAGAATCTGACCACAATACGCTGTCCCAGGTACGTGCAGGCACTACGCTGGAGCTTTGTGACAACTTTCCCACTTTATTGCAGGACAAGGCTAGTAGAATCAAACCGAATTACTGGAACGACTCAAAACACAACCGCGCACCTTAAGAAAAACTCTGTGCTCTGTCTGTGTGTGCGTGTGTGTGTGTGTGTGTGTGTGTGTGTGTGTGTGTGTGTGTGTGTGTGTGTGTGTGTGTGTGTGTGTGTGTGTGTGTGTGTGTGTGTGTGTGAGAAGAGTGTATTTATGGCCCAGCTAGCAGGCAATTTGTGGCTTGTATAAATTTTAAGCAGTGAAAATTAATGACACGCCTGAAAGTAGGCAACAAATATTATTTCACTCGCTTCTGCTCACTCTGTGTCTCTCTCTCTCGCTCTCTACGCTCTGCTGGGCAGGACAAAGCTGGTCATTTACATGTTGTTGTTGTTGTTGTTGTTGCTGTGTCAGCTTATATATATAATTAACAAATATCAAAAACAACAACAACAGCAGTTAATGTGCCACAAAGTGAAATGAGTTGAAAATTACGGCACACCTACAACACACTCACATATAAAACGATCTTTTGTACTTGTTGTTGTTGTTGTCGCTGTTGTTGTCGCTGTTGTTGTAACAAACACATTATAAAGTTTTACCGACACTTAAACATCGCTTACATGCACAAACACAAACAACTTAAAGCTATGCAAGATTGCAACTCGCCAAAGAGTAAATGCACAACAACAACAACAGCAACAACAACAAAAGTGTGGCAAGGTGGCAAGCAGATAGACAGTTATACATACATACATTTAAAGATGGGGGGATATAAAGACGAGTGTCATGTGCAGGTTGAGGCAAAGGCAACAAACGTTATACAATTTTGTGTGTGCCACATTTTCGTCAGCTTGCTGCTTGCAACTTGCAACGAGTTGCGCGATTAAAGGGATTGTGATTGCAAAAAGGTTGCTGGAAGAAGGAATGAGAGGATGAAGAAGTTCTGCAGGCGCTTGACATGTGCAGCACAGCTATACATATACGTGTACATACATATATTTCCATATTAATAACATAAAAGCAACTCTGGACACTGCACAGTGGATGGATGGAAATAATGAACTTATATACGCGAAAATACCCTTCATAAAAGTCACATAATAAAGACTGAATTTATTGCAAAGCTTGTGCAACTTAGAGTGCAATTGAAATTATGATTTAATTCAGGGATTAAAACCGAAACAAAGATCGGTTCCAGTTACGGTATCGGTTATGTTCGCATTAAGGTTTTTGGTTATCGGTTATCGCTAATAAAGGTTTCGTACCGGTGAACCGGTTTTTTGTATGTTTCGGTTTTGAAATACCGGTATGGTCTCAGTTCACAAAAAATTAAATTCTTTGTAAAAATATAATTATATTAATTATATAAAAATAATAATAAACACATTTATTTCACAAATAAATCAAAATTAAAATTAAACCAAATTTTAGACATCACATACAAGACTTCTGAGTCGGAAAAAATCGAAACAGTTCAAAATTTTTCGTTTTACATTATTTTAAACTTGTTTTTTAAATTTTTATAATAAAAATTTAAAATAAAACATGCTTTTAAAATTGTACTTAAAAGTTATTTTATAACTCTTATTTGCAAATTTTTAAAATAACAATTAAAAATACAACCTTTTTTCAATTTGTATTATAAAAATTAAAAAATAAAAATTTATTTTTGGATGTATGAAACGGTTACTAAACGGATATTTCGGTTCACAGAGTTTCGGTTTTAAGATTTCGGTCAATTGAAAATTGTTTTTTATTTTCGGTTACGGTTTATAAATTTCAATTGGTTTTTACCGATTAAAGGTTACGGGATTCGGTTAGGGCTTTAAACCCTGATTTAATTATAAGCATACAAAATAAAATACACAATAAATAAATTAAATAAAAAAATTAATATTAAAAATATCACAACAGATATCAATAAAATGCATAAGAAAGATAAGTTACAATATCTAAAATACAATATATTTATACTATAAACAATTTAAGTAGTTAGTTATATTTAGTTATGTTTATTTTCAACGAAAAATTAAAAAACAATAAGCAACTTTAAATTATAAATTACGAATTTCAAATATTTCGATTTTATTTACTTAATTTTAAGCTTAAGACCCTAAAGTCAAAAGGTTATAAAAAAAAACGGAAATTAATTCAACATGTTTGGAAAGACACGATGTGCACACTGGATTTAAAATCTGGCAAGCAAAAGTGAGTAGTGAATAGTGAGTAGTGAATTGTGTGAATTGTGAGTGTGGTGAGTGGTGAATGTCAATGCCAAAAATATTCGCTTAAGGATTTCAATTTTGAATAGAAAAAGTTATGTGTAGCTTCAATTTGCATATCATACATCAGTCGACAGTCGACGAAGTTGGACATGATGCAGATATGTTAAGATATGGATTTAAATACACATGTATGTGTTGTGGCATAAGTCAACAATGGTGCGAGAAGTCAGTTGGCTAACTGGTTGGTTGGTTGGTTGGTTGGTTGGTTGGGTTATTGGCAGTGGCAGCAGTTGGGATTAGCTTTTTGGACAAAAGGCTGAAAAACATGCAATCTTTTATTTAATGAGTGCGAGTCAACAGCTCAACTTGAAGCTGACACTTTTGGCCGCAGTTGTCGCTGCCATTGATGGTTTCAAGGGGGGCAGAAGCATAGAAATTGAGGCATTGAGAATAGAGAAGGAACAGTCAGCCATGCAAAAGTCACACACACGCACACACACGCACACACACTCACATGAATGAGTTATTAAGCCATGTTTGCGCTTGTCTTCAACTCCAACAGCGTCTGTCTCTCTATCTCTATCTCCATCTCTGTCTGTGCGTCCGTCTCTGTCCCTTCTCTCTCTCTCCCTCTTTGTGTGACACACATTCGTTGCAAAATATTTGCAGTCAGAGCATTGAGAACTGTCTTTGAGGCGTGATTTGGAAACTTTTCAAATATGTTGGCCATTGCCACTTTTTGGTATAACCATCGAGTGTGTGTTTGTATGCGAGTGTCCGTTTGTGTGTGTGTGTGTGTGCGTATTGTTAAGCCATCTTGACCAAGCTGTCTCCGCCTGTGATCTTTTTTGGCTAGACATTTGCAGTCATTTGATTGGAAAACCCGCTGAAGCAGAAACGACATCCAGGCTATAAACGTCCTGTTTCATATGTCGCTCTGATTTATGTGCCATCACCTGACTCACTGACTGAGTGACTGACTGACTGACCAACTGACAGTCTGCTTTACTGTTCTACTCCCACATGGGCAAGAGCAATTGCTGGAAATGTGCATACAGTTTAAGTTAACCAGGCATTTTGTCGTGGTCAGAATGACATTATATAGGAATGATACTCCCTACAACCATGCCTGTTAAATAATGATTAGCAATCATTATCATTAGTAATTAGATTATTTTTGGTTAAAAGTCGAACTAATGATTTAATTACGATTATTTTCGGTTTTGCCCAATTATTTAATGATGACGATTACAAAAAATCAAAAATAATCTAAAATTATTACAATTCTTAAAAAATAATCACATAAAATGAAAAATAATCAAAAATAATCTTCTTGAGTATTCGGATAATTTATGATTTTTTCTGATTATTTTTGATTATTTCTATTTAGTAAAAATCAAATTATTTTAAATTTGTATTTAAAAATCAAAGTAGCCAAAATTATCAGAAAAATAATCAAAAATAATCCGATAACTCAAAAAGATTATTTTGGATTAATTTTGATTTTTTCTGATTATTTTTAAATAATTG
This sequence comes from Drosophila subquinaria, assembly GCA_037043405.1. Taxonomy (NCBI): domain Eukaryota; kingdom Metazoa; phylum Arthropoda; class Insecta; order Diptera; family Drosophilidae; genus Drosophila; species Drosophila subquinaria. The sequence continues at coordinate 32,631 of JBAMBL010000991.1, read as the reverse complement.
TAATAGTTTTAGATTATTTCTGATTTTTTGTAATCGTAATTATTAAATAATCACAAATTATTCAACAGTGAATTATAAAGTCACTACGATTATTACCAAAAATATTCCAATTGATTAGTAATTCTAATCGAAATTTAACAGGTATGCTTAGGAATGATACTCCCTGCAAAAAATAAGTACTAAGCACGTCTAACCAAATATTCAATGCTCACCACAAATTAGTTTTCAATGCCAACTATTCACATTTTTCTCTCTATCTTCTTTGCATTTCTTCGCTTTTTATGGCCAACATAAAAAACCTGCCTTGTTCTTTCCTCCCCCTCCCCCCCCCCTGATGACCTTACAGCAATTATAATTTTTAAATGCATTTATTTCATTTCATCCGGCAATTTATTTGTTTTTGTATTTACTGTCGTTTCCAGCAGCTGCGCCAAAAAAAATTAGCATAGCAAAAATTAATACAATAAATACAAATATAAATAAACATTTTCATAGCTATTTACATATATATATTTACCGTATTTACTTGGACTTTCTCTTCAAAACTTATTTCCATTAAAAACAAACTTTTTGGCCGCCGGACTAGAGTGCAAATTTTTGTACTTTCATTAAAGTTTGCTTTAAGTTGAAGCTTTGCTGTGAAATTGATGGGAAAGTTGCTTGCTTAGCAGTTTCAACTATGAGGTGGCCTACTTAAGGATGGCTAGGAAACTAGTTATTAAGTTGATGGAATTGAAATTTAGCTGGAAATCATTAGTGGCATTTGGAAGGCAAGAGTCGTAAATTGAATAAGTAAGGAATATTTTAATGTGCTAATCAGATAATCAGTTGGGATCGTACCTGTTAAATTTTGATAAGAATTACTAGTCAATCAGATTATTTTGGAAATAATCGTAGTGACTGTATATATTAACTGTTGAAAAATTTGTGATTATATAATGATTACGATTACAAAAAATCTGAAATCATTATTACAATTATTTAAAAATAATCAAAAAAAATTAACACAAATAATCTTTATGATTATTTCGAATTATTTTTGATGTTTTCTGATTAATTTGGCTAGTTTGATTGTGAAAATTTAAAATAATTTGGTTTTTACTAAATAGTACATGAAATAATCAGAAATAAGTTCACAAAATAGTCAGAATATATGAGAATAAAATTTGAGAAAAATACTTGCCGAACTACGTCAAAACAGATTATTTTTGATTATTATTGACTTTTTACTATATTTATTTTTGAATAATTGTCAAAATTTTAGATTATTTTTGATATGTTTGTAATCGAAATCATTAAATAATTGGGTTTAATTAGTTCGACTTTTATAACAAAAATAATCCAATTACAAATCATTATGATTAATAATCATTATTTAACAGGTATGGTTGGGATATATTTTAGTTTTGGACATGAAAGAGTAACATACATTGGCACTTATTTTATGAGAAGCATCATAATATACTATGAATAATTAATTTTAAAGTATTTAAAAATGTAGTGATTTTTCCACAAATTAAAATAATATTTATTAAAATAAATAAATAAATATCATGAAAATGTCTGGAATTATTAAATTATCCCAAGAAACGACCACCAGATTTCTATGCCTCAAGGTTAACCAAATTCAAATTCATTTGCACAGCTGCTACAACTTTCCGGCAATTTGGCAGTTACTGACCATGGTCAATGCTTTAGCTTTTCGTTTTCCTTTCTTTTTTTTGCACATCCTGTTGGTCAGTGAGATTCTCTCACTTTCTCGTTGCCTTAGTCGTGGTTGCCCACATATTTTGTTTACGTTTTGTTGGACGCGGCGAGCACATAATTTATTTTAGCCAAGATGTCCTTGCTTGTCCCGTATGTGTGTGTGTGTGTGTGTGTGTGTGCCTCATTGCTGCCTGTCAGCGCCTGTGAGATAAGCTGACTGCCTGAAATATGGGAGAAACTCGCCGTCTGCCCCTCAGTTCTCAGTTGTTAGTTCTCAGTTCTCTGGCTCACGAATGTGCGAATAATGAGCGGGAGAGCGGGAGAGAAGCAAGCGAGACAGGGAAATGGAAAGCGTTGCGAATTGTGAAGAAAATATGGCGGAGCAGCGAGAGAAGCGAGAGCAACAAGACATAAATAAAATGATGGCGGTCTTTAATTGGTCACGCCGGCAACACAAACAACACAACAACAGTAAAAAAAACACTAACAACAACAACAAAAACAACAACACTAACAACAACAACACTAACAACAACAACAGCAACACACTATGAAGAGTGTGCCGTTGAAACTGTGACCAGATAGTGAACCAGTTGTTGTTGTTGTTGCTGTTGCTGTTGTTGTTGTTCGCCGGCGAGGTTAATATGTGCGACTGATTTATGTTGCCAGCGCTGCACTGAAAAAAAATGTACATTCTAAAATTCAAATTTAATATTTCCTATTTTAGCATATATTTTTTTAATAATATATGCAGGATTTTATTGTCAAATTAACAAAATATGCGGAAAATTAAAATAGCAAAAAAAAAAATATTTAACTGAAAAATTTAAATATGCAAATCAAATAAAATATATAACAAAAATTAGAATTTAAGATTAATTATAATATTTTCAAAATATATTTATTAAAACTAATAAACTGAAAAATTTAAATATGCAAATCAAATAATATAACTTTTAAAAATGTTACAAAAATTAGAACTTATGATTAATTATAATATATTGTCAAATTAACAAATCATGCGAAGAATTAAAATAGCAAAAAAAATAATAATTAACCGAAAAATTTAAATATGCAAATCAAATAAAAAATATAACAAAAATTAGAATTTAAGATTAATTATAATATATATAAAAAATATATTTACTTAAACTATTAAACTGAATAATTGAAATATGCAAATCAAAAAATACAACTTTTAAGAATGTAACAAAAATTAGAATTTATGATAAACTAATTATAATACAGTCGAACTTCCCTAATTCATACTTCCCTAACTCGAAGTTTCTCTAACTCGAACAAAATCGAGTGGCAATACTAGGCAAATTTCATACAATTCTACTTCCCTAACTCGAAGTCTCCCTAACTCGAACTTTTTTTGTGGATAATGGTGATTCAAGTTAGGGAAGTTCGACTGTATATTGTCAAATTAACACAATATGCGAAGAATTAAAATGGCAAAATAAATAAATTATTTAACTAAAATATTTAAATATGCAAATTAAATAATATATATTTGAAAAATGTAACAAAAATTGAAATTTATGATAAACTAATATTAATTATAATATAATATATAAAAAATATATTTATTAAAAATAATATAAAACAAATCATAGCTTAATCAAATAATTCGTACTCATTCTAAGAAAATTCTGAGTCTATCGAACTTTTGACACCGTTTGCAATTTGATTTCAATCCGTATCTTTTTCTCTCTGTGTAGCAGTAGTCAGAGTGGACTTGAAACTCAGACTCCGACTTGGATTCAGACTCGGATTCGGATTTAGATTTGGACACGGACGTGGTGGCAAGTTGCGCTAACGCTTTTGCCGGCGCCAAGCGCACGCAGCACATCCTTCATCCTTCATCAGAAGAGCGCTCACATGCGCTCCCTCACTCTATCTCCCTCTCTCTTACCCCCCCGCTTTGCTCCTTTCAGCTTGCGTGGCTCGGCGCATTATAAATGATTTTAATAATTTGAAACGATTTGTTTAGTTCTGCATCAAGTCGGATAAACGTCGATGATTAATTAGCCAGCCGCGTCTTGGCCAAGACGAAAGCAAGCAGGACAAAGCAGGAAGGATAAGAGTAGAATAGAGGCACACTGTTAGCTCCATTACATAAGCATGTTTTGTATTTTGCCATTTTTATCGCTTAGCCATTAAATAGGAGGCGCAAGATTTGCCTATGAATCAGCAGCAGGAAAAGGAACAAGAACAGGATCAGAAACTGGAACAGCAGCAGCAGGAGCAGGAGCATGTCTGCCAATGCTGCTTTTGTCTGGGAGTGGGAAAGTGGGCAGTGGAAGGGGCAGCCGTTAATCAACTTTGCGTTTTGTTCGCGCATCTTAACCCAAAGCGAAAATTAATTGCTTACTTCCTCACACTCCTCAATCTCCCACACAAAAAAAAACACAAGACTCGAGTTGTGATTCTCGCGTTAGTTAATTGATAAATGGCCCAAACGCTTGGCTCGAGTGTTTATGGCCAAAACAAGAGTGTGTACATATGGATGTGTATGTAAATTGTCCATAAATCCGTTGTTAGTTAATAATATCTAGTTAGTAATTCATTAAATAGTAAATAACAGTCAACAACAATTAATATTTCACTTAGGAAATCTATCAAAATATTCCAAACGATTTAAAGTGCAGAAAATTAAGTTTAATTTTGATGCAGAAATATTAAAGCCATCTGACAAATGAACAAAAAGTATATATAATTATAAATACATTGTCAGGATTAAGAAGTCATTTATTTTAATTGCTCATCAAGTTACTTATAATAATCAATAAATTAATTGCAGGGATTAGGAAATCAATTATTTTGATTGCTTTTGGTTGAGATTAAAATCAAATATTTAATATCTATTACATTTTAACATATTTGTTATAATTACAATGCACTTATTTTTCTTTTGTTGCAATTTCCTTGACTGTTGTGGAGTAACTAAATTTTGCAAAATTAATTATTTACACAATTTAACAACGACGGGACAAGTTGAAAAGCAATTTATGCAAATGCAAAACTAAATATTTACACTGAAATGTGCACGAAACCAATTTCGAAATGATTATTAAATGTACGTATAGATATACATATATGTATATGTACATATGTATCCTTTGGAGTTAACCACAATCCCCAGGCATGCATTGCTCGGTAATGCGGTGGAATGTCAGTGTCCTGTGCTTAATCCTGCGTGTATTTTCTTAGAACCTGCTGTGCTGCCAATTTGTTTGCCAGTGTCGAATGCATTAATCCTGGCTAAAATGTGTAGCACCTTTTAATTACCATAAACAGAGACACAGAGAGTGAGAGAGGGAGAGAGAGGGAGAGATACCTGGCACAATTTGTCCGTCTCTCTTTGGCAATTTGTCAATGCGTCAGTTATTGACACATTTAATCCATAATTGTCAGCATTATATTCCGAACAAATTTAAAGCCATAAATTGAAATATAAAGAGTTATAAATTTGCTACCTCTGCTGACGTCGCTGCCTGCAGCGAAATAAGAATAAATTTATTATTATTCGTGTGGAGTTTTGTGCAACATTATATTTTGTAATGCATTTCGACAGCCGACAATAAATCATAATGCAAGACAAATACTTTAATATTTGTTAATAAACAATTTGCATATTTCCGCATATACATATATTTGTGCATATTGATTATTAACGGTCTAGCGGATATGTCGCTTTAGGCCATATATATAAATCCATATACCAATTACCATGCCTTTATTATTATTATTCTTATTACATTTAAATGGCTTAATTTAAAATTGTACAATAAAAGTCATTCAATAATGATGCGCAGCTTAATCCTTAATGTGTGTCTGTGTCTGTGTGTGTGTGTGTGTGTGTGTGTGTGTGTGTGTGTGTGTGTGTGTGTGTGTGTGTGTTGAATGTGTGTAAAGGTGAATTATATATATATTTTTATATTCAACTGAATCCAGCTAATTAAAATCGCCACTCGTTGCCAAATCGAAGCATGAGTGCCTCATTAAGCTACCTCCTCTTGCTGTACCTTCCCTTCCCCCTCTCCCTCTACTCTTGCAGCTGCTCTCCTCCTACTCTTGACTTCAGTCTGAGCGCATGACAAAGCCATTTAATTAATTGGAAAAATCAAGAGTTTCAATTACGTGGCATGCATTGCAAAACTCACGGATAGAAATCGATCTGCAAACATAGATACTCCTACGCACATGTTTCTAAAAAGAGAGGGAAGAAGAGAAGACTTAGAGAGCGAGAGGGAGGGAAGGAGTCAGTAATATAATCGAAACATTTCATTGATAAGCACATCGTTGAGTAATGTTAATTGTCCCTTTTATGCATGCATCTCTGAGATACCTGAGATTGCAGATATTTAAGTATACAGTGATTACTCGTTAAAACGACAATAATAAACTCAAATTAATACACCATGCATTTTAAAGATTATAGGGACATTAGACATATGGCGTTATTAGACAAAACTTGTAAACTCATTTGGGCTTTCTTTTCTTTTTGAATTCTATTGTAATTGTTATATTATATTTATTGTATATTTTATGTTCATATTGTATTTGATAATTTTACATGGGGCAGCAATGTTTGCTTTAAATAAATAAAATATTATAAAAAAAATTAATAAAAAAAAATAAATTTTTAGGTGTGTTTCACTCTCTAATGATTTTTATCAGACTCAATTTTTTTTATCATATTTTTGGCTGCCAAAAATGTATTTAAAATTTTATATATTATTTTTAACTTAGAAATTTAATGCAAAATAAAAGAAGTTTGTACCAATTTTTATAATTTATTTCTTTTTTGATGATTTTTATAGAATTAATTTTTTGTGATCATATTTTCGGCTGCTAAAAATTTATTTAAAATTTTATATATTTTTCTTAGCTTATAAATTTAATGCAAAAAAAAAGAATTTTGTGCCACTTTTAACTATTTATTTCTTTTATTAATTTACTTTTATGTTATTTTCAGCTTAATTTCAAATTTTAAGAAAACTTTTATTTACTGTTTTGTTACATAAAACAAAATAAAATAGTTTAAAAATTATAGCACACTATTAAATTAAATTTAAAAATAAATATATTTCAAACAAATTTACATTTTAGTTGTAATTTTTATATGATAAAGTTGAATTGGAAATACCTTAATTAAAATAATTTTGCTGGCGTACTTTATGTTGGATGTGCACTGTACTTGAACTAACGTTTCATAAATAAAATATTTACAATATGTCTCCCCGTTGAGTGCTTGCCTGAGTCTGAGTCTGTTTCAAGCGGCGTCGCATTCACATTAACACTCACATTCAATTCGATTAGTTTGAGTGCATTTGAATGCATTGCGAATGCATCATCGATCGCGTTAATCACTTTTCTTGCACTCACTGCTCACTTGATCCACTTGATTGAGTTGCAATCATATGCCGTCAACTGTAAGCTATTACTTAGGATAATTGTATACTACGCCCCGCCCCTTAGCACGCCCCCCTTTTGACCCGTTTTAAGCTGTAGATACATTTGCTGCACCCATGTATAGTATGTATGTGTGTGTGTGTGTGTGTGTGTATTTTGTCACGGTTGAAATTAATTAATAGCTGCTGCTGCTGCTGCTGCACCTGCCAGATGACTGATTGTCTTCCAGGTGCAATAAAAAGGACATTGTGCGTGTAAGGATATGCACTGCAACATTATGTCAACACAGGTCAATGGGCGTGGCAGCGTCACAGGCGTTGCAGGTGTTGATTAAGTTAAATGCGAAACGAATTAACACAAATTCCAATTTACTTAACTGTCATGGTATGGTATTATCTACACTATGGAGCAGGAGCAGGGCAAGGACTCGAAGGACTCTTCCTGTTGCCATATAAATCTTCTTGGCTCAAAGCAAGTATTCTAACACTTTATTCATTATTGTTTAGTGATTGTTGTTGCCCTGTTTATTTTCAAGATGCTTCGCTTTTATTTTGTTTTTTTGTTTATTTTTTTTTTAATTTGCATATTTTTGCCTAACTTCAGCTACTGTCTGGGTAGGGGGTGGGGGTGCTACCAACAAATGCCCGAAGCCGAGTTATAAATTTATTGCTGAACTTTGAAATACCACGGCCGCAGCTACTTCCTCAGCGCTTTAAAGCAGTGTGAAACTTGTGCATCTCTCTCTCTCTCTCTCTCTCTCTCTCTCTGTGTTTCTCGCAATTATCCTTGAAAATGCAGCGTGAAGTCGAGAGCAACGTTTGTTGGAGCGTGTTGAAAGCAGCTAACGGAAATGGGTTTGCCGGGCAGACGGGGGCAGACGGGGGCAGAAGTTGACAGCAACCAACCAACAACAGCGCAACGCGTTGGCTAAAACTAAAGCTGAGACCAAGAGCGAGACCGAGACCGAGGCTTAAACCAGATTCGTTGACTGCGAATAATTTATTAGTTGCGTAAAGAAATCATTTATTTGTTGGTCTCTTTTTTCATCAGTTGCATCTGCATGCCGGGAATGCGTCCGTCTTTTCTGTCAACGGCCCTGCAATTGGGCAAATGTGTCGAAAAACATAAATTAGACACAGTTGTGGAGTCACTTGTTAATCAACTTCATGTGCACTAGCTACAGTTTAAGTGGCACAGTGTCAAACGAAGCAACTGAACGATGAATGTGTCAAAATAAATAAAACACAGCTACAGTAGCACTTTCGGTTAGTTGGTTTGCGGACTGACTAAAATTTTAACGACAGTTTCTTGGTTTGTGTCTAACTGCAACTGAACGAAGAATGTGTCAAAATAAGCCCTACACAGTTTAGGTGACACTGTTAAAAGTCAATTCTTGACTAACCTACAGTTGTGGTAGCATTGTACAAAGCTGAGCAACTGAACGATGAATGTGACAAGATAAGCCAAACTCTGTTTTAACTGCATGGTTGGTAGTTGGTTGAGTTTTAGCTAGGTAGTGAACCAAACTAAACATCAAATAGGTCGAAATATGCTACAGTTTCTGCTCTATCGCGGTCAAGTGAAAAACTATTTGGTAAGCAGAGGTAAGCAGCTGGCTTTAGATATATGCTTGTCTTGTGTCGTCAAAGTTGCCTTAATAAGAAGACAACTGAATTTAAATAGTTGTTTCTTCGAATTCAGCAAGCAAGCAATCACTTTATAAGAGTCGCAAACTGAACTATTTAACGACGACTTTATTAGAGGGTGTAAAACACGGCTACAAACTTAACGATAACTTAACACATTCGAAGGTGTAAGACTCAGCTAAATAGGTAAGCTTAGAGCTGTGCATTTTTAACCGGGTGTCGTTTGGTCTAAAGTGAACGACTTAACGCCGACTTGTCCAGGGTGGAAGACTCGGCTAGAAATATGAGACAGCAACCATTAAAGGGTGTAAAACTCAAATAAGTAGATAAGTTAAGAGTTGTGATTTTATTAAAATACGTACACTTCACATTTAGAATATGACGAGAATTGCAACAAAGGTTAAGAGTCCCTAAATATCTAAGTACCGCTTGATTTTTTGGCCAGACCGAATTTGCGTTTCAGGCCCAGTTCAGACTGCAGTGCATTGTGTATTTTATAAGCGGATTTGCGTTGATTAGAAATATGTTTCGATTCGGATTGATTACGATTAGCAACTAGGCGTAGTTATATATATTAACATCAGAGCACCGGCCCCGCCCTCCGTCTACTTCTCCTTCTTCTCCTCCAGCTCCACTTCAAATCCATCTCTGCTCACTTTGTCCTGGCGCTGCGTAAATTCGACGTGGATAACAGCGACCTGGAGGGAGGTGGACGCTCATCAACATGGTAGCCATTGTAACGCCTCGTGGGCGCCTCATTCTTTCGGCCCAGCCGACTCAGAGTGCTCGCACTGGTGGCTCCATTGTGCGGCGGCGGTTTCCTTGGCAGCGTGGATATCTGAAAGATGCAAATATTACGATTGCTATTGTTATTGGATTGTGGATTGACTAAAATCTCAACTACAGCTCGTAGGTTTGTGGCAAACTAAGCAACTGAACGAAGAAAGTGTCAAGCTAAACACAGCACAGTTTAAGATGCACTGTACAACAGTCTGAAGCTTACAAACATTTGGAAAACTTACGCGCTTGCTCTGCTCCTGGGAGTAGTTGATCTCATAGCCCTCGCTGATGTGCTTGGGCTTCCAGGGCGCCAGCATGGACACCGAACGGGACACAGTGCGCGTCATGGGCTGCAATGGCGGTTTGCCCAGTCCGGAACCAGCTGCAGATCCCAATCCCGAACCGCCCCGGCGCACATCGTCGCGGGACATGGAGCGACGCCGCAGATTGTATGGCTGTGGAATGTCGCCCACGGTGGTGGCGTGCAGATAAACCACGCTGCGCCCACTGTGCAGACTGGACTCGCCCTCGGTGCCAGAGCTCTCGGCCGGATAGCGATCACGCTCACGATCCCTGAAAGCAAGTGAGATTTGAGTTACATGATCCTTTCCGTGTTTTATGCTCCATTTTACTTACTTGCCATAGCCGCCATCTACCGTCGTGCTGGATTGCTGGAATCCACGACGCTCTGCACTGCGCGCTGGCTTCGGTGGTCCCAGCAGCAGCTGGCGATCCTCGCTGAATCCCCGCTGCGGCTTCTCCGCCGATCGCTCGAGGGACATGGCACGCTGGCCATTGGCGCGCTTGTGCCGCTCCGCCGGCTCCGGCTCCGAGCCGCTCTCCGAGATGTCCTGCAGCTCGCGGGATCGCGAGTAGTGGCGTCTCTTGCGGAAGTCGACCTCGTCGCTGCCCTGCTCCAAGTGCTGCATGGAGCTGGCGCGCTGTCGCTGTGTCGCCGCCCCCGATGCGGCCCCCGTTGCCTGAGCCGCCAGACTGTGGCGATAGTCGCGGGACGGAGGCGGCGGACTGCGGTCCAGGTTGTAGGCACTCTGCGAATGCTTCGAGTGCGCCAGAAGCGGACGTCGTCTGTGCAGGGGATGAAATCAGTTAACAGGAATTAGAATAACTTTTTTTCATGTATAAATATAAATATTTTTTTTACTTATTTTCATAAATTAATTAATTAATATAATACATATAATATATATAAAAAAAATATAAATAATTAATTATTTTAATAAAAAAAAAATTAAAAATTAAATTTAAAAAAAAAAAAAAATACAAAATATGTATTTATCAATCAAAATTTCCAATTTGAAATTTATTCAATAATTTCTTTTCCGTCAATAAATTCAGTTGATATATAATATTTAATATAATATATATAATATTTATAAATAAAAAAATTAATCACATTTAATATATTTATATAATTATTTTTTTGTGATAATTAAAGTAACTGCCTCAAGAAATTACATCAATCACCGTTGACGCAATAAGTTAACTTAAATTTAAATTTAATTTAAAAAAATAAAAGAATAGTTTTTAAATGTGAGCATTAGGGTGTCCCTTATTTGGTCAAAGTCAATATTTTTAAACGCATACGGGCTAGTTCTGTTCATTAGGTCCTAAAGCACTCAGAAATAAATTTTTACCTCAATCGGAGTATGATAACCCGTGCCGACTTGGATCGGAAAATTGAAAGATTATATGGGACAAAAAAAATTTTTTTTTTTTTTTTAATTTTTTATTTTTTTATTTTGTTTATTAGGTCCTAAAGAACTCAAAACCAAGTTTTCACCTTAATCGGAGTACGATAACCCATTCAAATTTGCATCGAAACATGAAAAATCATCGAAAAATTTATAATCAGTGTTAAAATACTGTTTTTTTGATAAGCTTTAGAATTCCAGAGTTGTATTTATTAATTCATTAAGAAAAGGTTTGATTGTAGATAATTCAGTTGTTGATTTTTCTATGTATTTTTACATCACTAGCTAAGTGTGTGTTGTGAGGCAAGCAGAAGGTCTGTGTGTTGCAGCAACATCCGCCTAGAACAAACCAATGTCAGACAAACATATAGTCGACATCCTCTGCGTCTTCAACGCAGCGACATGAAAAATCATCGAAAAATTTATAATCAGTGTTAAAATACTGTTTTTTCATGTTTCGATGCAAATTTGAATGGGTTATCGTACTCCGATTAAGGTGAAAACTTGGTTTTGAGTTCTTTAGGACCTAATAAACAAAATAAAAAAATAAAAAATTAAAAAAAAAAAAAAAATTTTTTTTGTCCCATTAAATCTTTCAATTTTCCGATCCAAGTCGGCACGGGTTATCATACTCCGATTGAGGTAAAAATTTATTTCTGAGTGCTTTAGGACCTAATGAACAGAACTAGCCCGTATGCGTTCAAAAATATTGACTTTGACCAAATAAGGGACACCCTAGTGAGCATATACAGTGGCGGTCAAAAAAATAGTAGTGCGTGTAATGTAAATCAAAAAACTCAAAATTAAACGACTTTTAATTAAACCACTTTTTTTATTTATTTTTTTTTAAGGAACGTTATTATATTGTTGATTCATTTGAGAAATCCAAAATAAGTAAACAGTTAATATTTTCGACTTGGCTATTTTTTTCTTGTAATAGGCTGAAAAATGGGCGGTCAAATAAAATTAGTAATGAACTGTTAGAAATATTTCAATGATAAAAATGATCCTTAATTTCATATTTTCTTATTTAAAAGGTTAGATATGTGAAAGGCACTTACAAATTATATTAAAAATTATTAAAAATTGTATTTAAAAATTATATTTATTAAAATAAAATTTTGTAATATTAATCATAAGTTACTTTAGAACAGGGGTGGGCGGCCTGTACTCTCGGAGTTAAGCAGCTACTCTCATACTTATTCGGCGCCGTGATGTCGCACACAAGCAGCTCGAGTCGAGGCGTCATAAAACAATTAGACACGCTCAACTCGCGAACAAGCTAGCAACAACAACGCACACAGGCAGCTCGAGTCGAGGCATTAGCAACAACAACGCACACAGGCAGCTCGAGTCGAGTCGAGGCATTTTTGACACTTAAAATTTATGACCGTCAATAAAACAACAACAACATTGCAAAGGCGCAGTGTGTGCGCGCTACGCGCCGCGCTGAAGACCTTTTTTTTTGCTCGCACATTATTTGGGTGATCGACAAAGTAGGTAGACGCGAAAAAGGTTGTTGTTGTAGTTGTTGTTGTAGTGCTCCCGAGGTCAAATTTTGCGCCCACCGCTGCTTTAGAACCATTGTAATTTTAACCGTGTGTAGCATTAATTGTGACTAGTGCCATAATCATAAGTTCTTAACAACTTGTAGCACTAGGATGTTAAATAAATAAATAAATAAATAAATAAATAAATAAATAAAATAAATAAAAAAAATTAACAAATTCAATACTTTGTTGTGACGCCTTTATTTTGTATGTAGAATTTTAATTTAGAAACCAAACATCAAAGCTTAAATTATTTGCCTGTTAGCACTACTTTTATTTTGACCGCAGCTGTACATACTATATAAATTGATCACATTTGTAAATGTAACTCACCTGGGCATGCTGGTGGCCTTTGATATTGTTGGCGGATTCGAGTCCAAGTCCGTGTCCCCGAAGAAACGCAGATTCTTTGCAGGCGCCGCATTGTTGGCATTGCGTTTGCTGCGCTTCAAGCTGGAGGTGGAGTTGGCCTCACTGTGTCCATTGACAGACACATTGAGCTGAATGGGAATAGAAATATATTTAAATAAAGAAATGTATTATTTATTAACTTTATCTTAAGTCGACCTACCTGCTCCTTGGGATTGCTTTTGGCACGTCGATCCAGTGACTTGAACCAACTGGTTTTCTCGGCTTTGACTGGCGCCTCCTTCGGATCCTTCGGATCCTTCAGATCCTTCAGCTTCTTGGGCGGCTTCTCTGTGGAGCCGCGCTTTAAAAGCAACGGACTAGCTTTCGGTGTGGACAGACGACGTCGCATTGAGATGTCCATTGTCTGTGAATGCACATTTCAATTTGAAGTTAGGAATTTTTGGTTTAGTTTCGCTCACGTCTCAATCTTAACAAAACGTAAAGGGGTCAAAGGTTTGCATTGCGGCACTGTGACGACAGACAGCAACAACAACGGCAACAGCAACAACAACGGCAACAGGTTGCTTGTTGACGCCACACAATGTGGGGCAGGTGGCCTTTGCACGAGAGCCTTGCCACGTCTAATGAGACTGACTGTGGCACAATCAAGTTGCGGCTTGTGGGGGCAGCAACAACAACAACACTAACAACAACAATGTCAGCTCACGTTGCAAACATAAAACTAGTTTTTGCCATTTGCGAATACGAATGCGAATGCGAATTGAGTATTGAGCATTCATTCGCTTTTGGCCAGCCCGTTGGCCCAATGAGACTTTGGCCCACTTGTGGTTCATATTAGACTATTAGGCAGGCCTACAGCCACGAATGTGAGCTTGCCCTCAATGTGTGTGTGTGTGTATGTACTTAGCTTTAGTATTTGTATTTGTATTTGTATTTCTATTTCTGTTTTTATTGATATTTGTTCTCTTTTTTTTTGTTATTGCGACTAGCAAACCAACTTACGAACTTGCCAAATGGAATGTCAAACGTGTTACCAAAGTGGCAACAATTTTGACATTACGCACCCACAAAAGAAATATATCTACTTATAATTAAATATTCAAATATCGCTGCTTTTGAGCCGCCTTCAAGTTTTTTAGTTTATGGCTCAAACTGCGGTCATAAATTAGCCAACAACACACAAATTTGTTCTCTCTGCCGTCTTGTCTTGGCCATGTAGAATCTGCCAAAAATGAATTCCAGCACTTTATACTTCTCTGAAACATTTCTTTTGCTTGCGTTTTATATTTTTCTTAATTTTTTATGATTTTTATTTGTATTTTATTGGTCGATTTCGGTGCGTCTTGTGTTATTTTATGGCCATCGGGCATCGCGCATCGGCCTTAAGAATGAGCATGAATAATGGCCGCATATTGTCCAAATCGTTTACCACCAAACACACTTTTTTTGATCAGCACGCAAAGCACTTTGACAACGGTCCAAACACACACACACGCACACACACACACACACACACACACACACACGCACACACACTTGGACCACACCTTTCAATAAGCCACAATCGAATTGACGCCTCGCCCCCGCAGCAGTTAAAAGCCAAGAACAATGCTCCTGCAGGATGATTGGAATTCTGGCTGGAACTGAGCGGGAATTACAGTGAAATCGTTTGTTTGTTTATTGTCTCAGAGTCAAAAATATGGATAGAGTTTTAAATTGAAATTTGTTAGTAGTTCAAACAAAATTAAAGATATCAATGTATCGTCAAAAAAAAAATTATTAAGCTAAAATATGCAGGGACTGTAATCATTATAGGTTTTATTAAAAAAATATTAAATAATGATTATATTCAAGTTTTATAGATTTGCTCACAAAATAATGATTAATTTTGAGTTATACCTTACCACTCAGCAAATAATCATTATTTTTGAGCAGAAAAATTAAACTTATAGAATTGTCATTATTTCATGAATTTTGTTTTTTTTCCTCAAAATAAATCACAAGTTGAAATTTTGACTACATCTTAGGGAACAAAATTATATATATATTCCTAGTCAGTAAGCCAAGACAAACCATTCCATTTGAAATAAAAAAATTCTTGTGGAGAGCATCAAATTGAGCTTTTGCGAAATTACAACTTGAGTTTTATTTTAAGCAATAAATAAAACTCATGAAATAATGATTTTTCTTTAAGTTTAATTATTTAAGATACTTGGATGAGTGGTAAAGTATAACTAAAAATTAATCATTATTTTGTAAGCAAATCTATAAAATTTAAAAATTTTGAAATAATGGTGGAAATGCATAAATGAGCTATAAAGATGAATATTGGAATATTTCTCGCTGTCTCAAAGTTATTATAAGTGAATGATTTTTTGATAAACAAAAGAAAACAAATAATTAATATTTGCAGTCCCTGAAAATATGTACTTAATTTTTCAATGTATTTTTTTTCAGCATAATATAATTGTACGTTCATTTAACAAAACGAGTTAATTATAAAGATATTTAAATATTTAATACAATTTAAGTGAATTATTTTAACTCCAAATTTCTTTAACCACTTAATTTTTCAATAAGCTTTAGAATTCCAGATTTTTACTTATTAATTCGTTCGATTGTAGATAATTTAGTTGTTGATTTTTCGATGCATTTTTACATCACTACTATAAATAAATATAGGGATCAGCATAATAACTAATAAAATAATTTTAAGTCCATTTAGCAAAACGAGTAGATTATAAAGATATTTAAATATTTAATTTAAATTAAGTGAACTATTTTGAATCTCAATTTTTGATAAGCTTTGGAATTCCAGATTTGTATTTATTAATTCTTTAAGAAAAGGTTCGATAGTAGATAATTTAGCTGTCTTTTTTTCTATGTATTTTTACATCACAGCCTGAGAGTGTGTTGTGTGGCAAGAAGAAGGTCTGTGTGTTGCAGCAACATCCGCCTAGAACAAACCAATGTCAGACAAACATATAGTCGACATCCTCTGCGTCTTCAACGCAGCTACGATTGAGGCCTAAAAATGCGCTCAAGCATTGCAAATTAGCTGTATACTGTGTGCTGTGTACTACGGCTAATGGATTGCGCAATGGCTCAAACACCTCGGCACAGTAGCCTAAAAATCACTTTGCAATGCAGCGTGCAATTTATGTGTGTGTATGTATGTGTGTGTGTGTGCTGTGTATTTTTGTTTGCAGTTTTAATCAATTTCTCATACGCCCCGTTGGACGACGTTGAATTTGCAATGCGACGCGTTTGTCAGCTTTCCTAATTTTGCGAGCAGACAAACTGAGAGAGAGACAGCAAAAAAGCAGACAAGCTGTCAGTTTGACAGACAGACAGACTGACAAACTGTCTCAGTGACAGCTGGTTGCGTGGGCAACACATTTTGTTGTTATTCTACTTGTTGTTGCTGTTGTTGTTGTAAGTTGTTGGCCGCTTTTGTTCTAGCTTAAACGTTCAGCCTCAACGCCTCGTCGCTGCCTCGTTTTGAATTTGAATCGTTTGAATCGTTGCCAACTTGAATTTGCAACTCTATTTGGCCAACATCGTCCGTTTATTGTTTAAACACAATTTAAAGCATTCTTTATGACGGCTACGTCTTGATTTTAATACCCTGCAAATGTGATAAGTGCGAAAAGGTCTCTCTACTCAAGTGTTGTAAAACTAAAAAATGTAAATATTTACAGTCGTGTCTGAATATACTGAACGTAAGATACACAGGGGTGCCACAAAATTTTTTCTACATTCAAATTTATTTAATCTCGGCCATTTATTATTGCCCAGTGTATTATTTTAATTTTTAAAATATTGTTTTTTTAAAAATGTATTAATAAATATATAGAAAACCTTTAAAGAAACAAGTATTTAAATTACGCAGCTCAGTGGAATTATTTAAATAAGTAAATAAATAAATAAATTCAAAATACAAGCAGCTTTTACAGGGCAACTGCTAGTCGAGCAGTGCCAAGTAGTTCTAATCCGGCACTGGATTCGATTTGATATGGCGCGTTCTCTGAGACGTGTCTCTTGAAAAGCGGGACAGACATGACGTCTTGTCGCTGCACCATTTTCGGCACGGCCTGGACGCCCACTTGGACACTGTCAGCTGTGGCAGTGTGAGCAGGAAGTAGGCGCCTTAGAAATACAGAAATATGTATAGTAAAAAAGGGAAATAGAAAACTAAAAAAGAGAAGTAACAATTGCAAAAGCGAGAGAGACATGTGTCTGTCTGTCTGTCTGTGGCCGCAAGTCTTGATTAATATGAAATTAATAATGGGCGGCCCATGACCAAATCTGCGAGTTTAAGCAGAAGCAGCAGCTGACCCAAATGGGGTCAACGAACTCTGGCCAAAAAAAACGCCATTAATTGGCCATTAAAAGCTGCACAGCGAACAAAAATCATTCTATAAATAAAGGCAATTTCTGATGTACCTTTTTTAAGTATAAGTTCAGGATAAAAATATTATTTTTGATTATTTTTTTCTGATTATTTTTGAATTACAAAAAATCAAATATAATCTAAAATTTTTACAATTATTCAAAAATAATCAGAAAAAAATAATCAAAAATAATTATTTCGTGATTATTTTTCTGACTATTATCTACTTTGATTTAATTTAAAATAATTTAATAATTACTTAAATAGTCATAAATTAATCAGAATATAATCAAAAGTAATCAGAAATAATCAGCAAAAAATCAAAAATAATCCGAATACTCAAAAGATTATTTTTGATTATTTTTTCTGATTATTTTTGAATAATTGTAAAAATTTTAGATTATATTTGATTTTTTGTAATCGTAATCATTAAATAATTGGGCGAAACCGAAAATAATCGTAATTTAAACAAAAAGATCTTATTAATAATGATTATGATTACTAATCATTATTTAACAGGTATAGCTAAGCATTAAAACAGACAAATAATTCCAAATTATTTAGCCACAAGTAACAAATTCATCAAAGGTTATGAAAATATTTGCTGAATATGAGAGTCAAAACTTTCTAATTGAATCCTGAAAATCCCACATTTTTTTAAATTCTGCAACAACATTAAAATAAAAATAATAATATTAGGGTTCTATTATAAATTTCAAATCACAAACTTTTTTCAAAGTATTTATAAATAAATTGCTATAGTCATAGAGCGTTTAGCTCCGAGATTTTGCACTTGAACAGGATATTTGCCCGTCATCTCAGATATTACTTCTTTCAGTGTAGAACAATTAAATACTCAGTTAGTTACCTTTGGTTCGCGTGAGGTGTCTTCGGCTAGTGCGTGATGTTCGCGATAACGTGAACGCATCTCCTCCTCCCGGACCATGTAGCGCTCCTTCATCTTATCCTTCTCCTTATCCTTCTCCTTATCCTTGTCCTTGTCCTTGTCACGTCGACTGAGTGTGCTGCTGTTGCCATTGGTCAGACGCGATGACTGTGCATCCTTTTTGCTGCTGGACACATTGCTGGCGCTGCTGCGTCCACTGCCACCATGGCTGCCACTTCCCACTCCCCCGCACCAGCTCCCGTGAACAGCTGCTTCACCTTCTCGAAGCCACCGAGTTTCTTGTTGCGCTTCAACGTGCTCGACTCCTCTGCCTGCCTGCCCTGTTTCGCCTGCTCGCGCTGGCGCCGCAGCGTGCTCGTCGACACCGGATACTTGTCCAGATGCGGATCAAAGTGGGAGCCGTCGTCAATGGACCGTTCGCGGTAGACGTAGCTGTTGTGCTCGCGACGCTGGCGGCGCTGCTGCTCCAGCTGCTGCTGCTGCTGCTGGGCGCTGTCGCGACACTCCTTGCGCAAAAAGGACTCGCTGGCCCGCATGTCATCCTGGGCCGTGCGTTTGCGCCATCTGCAAATTAAGTTATCATAATATTTAATAAAATAAATTATTATTTATTTAATTATTAATATATTTAATTAAATAAATTTACATTAATTAAATAAATATTTCATAAATTCAAATCGTTTATAAAGTCACTAGCGGCCCGCCCCCTGCTCGCTTCGCTCGCCAACCCCCGCTCGTTTCGTTCGCAAAATTAAAAAGAAGGTTTTTAGTTGTCCGGTTTAAAAAAATTCATATAATAAAACATTTCTATAAAAAAACTGAAATATTTAACTTCCGCTGTCCGTGGTTTTAATGTTTCTTCCTTGCAATTGAATTTGGCGGGAAAAAAAGCTAAATTTGCCGAATTTTAAAAATTTAGCAAGAAGAGTTAGACTGTGAGTTTTGTTATGATAACAACCAATTTTTTGATCTTAAAGTTTAATTTGCATCCGATTGTTCCTATGGCAGCTATATGATATAGTAATCCGACTTTGAATAAATTTGGTCAGGATCTAAGAAACAGTCCCAAACATACAATCTGTGATTTTGTTTCAGATATCTTAAGAAACCAAACAAATTTTCATACTAAAGGTTAATTTGCATCCGATTGTTCCTATGGCAGCTATTTTATATAGAAATCCGACTTTGACCAAATTTGGTTAGGATGTAGGAGACAGTCCTAAACATACAATCTGTAAATTTGGTTGAGATATTCTAAGAAACAAAAAAGTTTTTCATACTAAAGGTTATTTACATCCGATTGTTCCTATAGCAACTATATGATATAGTCATCCCACTTTGACCACATTTAGTCCGAATGTATGAGACAGTCCCAAACATACAATCTGTGAGTTTGGTTGAGATATCTTAAGAAACATAGCAATTTCCTGACCTTCGATTCCGAATTTCAGCAATGTTGTGTGAAAATTTCAGCTTTCTATCTTTTACCGTTTGGCCTACACGTTGATGTGTCAATCAGTGAGTCAGGACAAAGAGTTTTCAATATATGGGCATTTCCAAACTCGCGCACGGGACATTCGTACACATTCAAAGTAAAAAAACGGTAAAAAGGAAACGTTTTTTTTTTCTGATGAAGGGCTTAACGTATAGCATTTGATTTGCTCTTTCTTTGGTGCAAAGATTGATTTTGGGTAATTTTTCATTTTGAAGATAATAGAAAAATTTAAGTGATTCGCACGGGACACGAAACGGAAGTGACTTGTGAGGTCAACCAATTCAAACGCCAATTTCAGCGAATCCAGAGGCAATATTTTAATGCAACTAATTTTAAACTCTTGTGCATTGATGCCTCTTAAAAATGGTTATGATTTTTTTCAAAGATGACTTGCACTTTTTTTTAAATTCAATTTGACGTAAATTCGCACGGGACATCGCGCACGGGACATTTTTTACCATCACTTTTTAATGTTCTTTCTGTCTCTCTATTTAAAAATTATATGTCCAAAACAGCCCGAAAAACTTATTTAAATTAAATTTTCAATATATTTCTTTGAATTAAAATGGTTCATGTTACAATTTTACTGTCCTACTAAGTGTAATCGTTAAAATACAAACGGTCCATTTTGGAAGTCAATTTTTAAGAAAATTGACATAAATATGAAAAAGTGAATTTATTCCAATGTAGAATCTATATGTTCATCCTTTTGAATTTTTTCCAGTGTATATTGCTTAAATAAATAACTTAAATACATTTCTGGAAGAAAATTTCAAAAGATGTGAATTTTTGATCAATTTTACGTTTTTGGCCGCGGTGGACCTTTCTGTGGAAATGCCCATATATAGATGACTCACCTTGTGGTTAGATCGCCGTTGAAGGACTCCTTGCGGAAATCGTTCTCGATGCCCGAGTCGCCCTTGTCGAAGCTGCGCTGCTGCAGCTTGTCCCGCTTGAGGCTGCTCTGCCAGTAGTCCTGCTTATCCTGGGACAGCCTGCCCCTGTGCTCGGTGCTGGAGCGCAGCTCTGGCGAGGATCGGTACTGATCCGTGCCCGTTAGCTGCGAGTCGAGGCTCTTCGGCTCCAGCTCCTGCTCCTGCTGATGCTCCACCGAATTGAAGTCACGTTCGTCACGCTCACGGCGATCGAGTCGCTCACGATGCCGCGACTCACGCACCTGTCCGTCCTTTTGGGTCTCGCGCACGTAGGTTTCCTTGACACCGCCATGACCATCGTCATAGTACTTGGTGTGCCGATAGCGCGAACTCTTCTCCATTCTGGGCAGCGTGCTCTGAACTGCATCCTGAGTAACAACCGCATTGCGATGATAGCGTTCCTCGGTGGCCAGCTCTTGTTCCCGCTCTGGACTGTAGAACTCTCTGTCTCTCAGTGTCTCCCTAGGCTCTGGACGGGATTTGTGCTGTTGTTGTTGTCGCTCCAATGTGGTCACTTCGCCGAAACGACGCGTTAGAATGCGATTCTCCAGCTGTGCGCGCCTGTAGCCCAGTTCATCCAGATACGGCGCTGGACTGACGCTTCTGATGACCGGCACAATTGGCGGTTCCGAGCGACGCTCCCTCTCTCGCTCCCTCTCCCTCTCTCTTTCCCTCTCTCTTTCTCTTTCCCTTTGCGTGAACTCATCCTCGTAGTAAATCTTGCGTGTCTCAAAGCCCAATCCCTCATCCTCATCGCTGAGATTGCGCGGACTCAGCTGCTGCCAGGGCGAGGGTGACAGGGAGCTGGCCAGTCGTGTTGTTGTGGCTCCTCCACCTCCTCCTCCATTTGGTGAGTAACTATCCTGATGGGGTGAACTGTGCACTGCTCTGTCCATGGCTCTGGGCGGCCTGGGCGGCGCAAAGTCGCGCTGTGGCGTACATGAATCTCTGCGTGGCAGCTCCTCGCTGTGATCCAGCTGGGCATAGGTGATGCCCTCGTTGGGCCGAATGTAGGAGAAGGCCGGCTGCGTGATGACCGGCTGTGGGGAGAATCTCTCCATGGAGAGACGCTTCACCAGACCGTTGACGGTGCGTCCCTTGGTCAGCGGCAGTCGCTCCGCGGGCTGCTGTGAACTGTGCATATTCTCGCTGGACTTGGACGTCAAAGTCTCGATGCGATCACGAATGCCAGCGGAGATGGATGTGGAGTGTTGTTGTGGTTCTTTTTGTTGTTGTTGTTGCTTCAAAAGCGGTCCGTCTAGCTCCGCCTGGTTACGGCTCCGGGAGAGCAGCTCACTCAATCCCAGCTCGCTCTCATGCTTCTCGCGCTCGGTGATTGCGTCCGATTTGCGTCGCTCGCGCTCCCTGAAGTAATCCTGCTCAAAGTAATCCTCCCGCTGCGATTGCTCAATAATGGGCGTCAGCTGTGGCTTGGAATTGGATTCGGTGTGCCGCTTGGTCAGGCGACTCTTTGGCAACTCCTTGTGGTTATTGCTGTTGTTGTTGTGACCAGATCCCACATCACTTTTGCTGCGCACTAAGCGTCGACCGCCGCCTTCCTCGAAACGCGGATCCCGCTCCAACACCTGATTGACCGTTTGATTCGCCTCACTCTTGCGGCTAAAGAGTCCAAAGATCGAGGGTCGCTTCGCGGGTTTCTTGGCAGCCGCGTCGCTGACACTGCGCGCCACGGGTTTGCCCTTTGACCCCTTGCGTCGCGTGGGCAGCGAGTGGAAGCGTTGCGAATCAGTCGAGGGACGCTTCTGTTTCACACGGAACGTGGGTATATTGTCGCCGTTGGCCGCCTTGCTCTGGTGCTGACCCGCCTGGGCGATGACCAGCGCCGCCTCCTTGCGTATGTCCTCGGGATCGATGTCCGGCGGCAGCTGATGGTAGCCTGGTGGCAGGTGGCCCCCAATGGGCTGCAGATTTGTCGTCTCGTAGTCGTACTCCGACGGCTCGTTGGCACGCTTGGCTAAGAAACATAAGAAAAAAGAGAAATTAAGAAGAAAATAAAATAAAATGCATAAAATATAAATGAAACAAGTATTAGACCATGTGAGAGAGAGACGGAAAGAAGAGCAAGAAGAGCACGAATCTATTAGAGTCTACCCAAGTTGGGAGCAGCCGCTGCTCCCGGAGCCACTGCGTGCCCACCACTGTTTTAAAGTAAAAAAAATGAATTTAATAATAAAATTCATCAAATAATCACTGCGGACGACAGTCCACGCTAGTGACGAAAGCAGCACGAAGGGTGCGAAAGGCGACTAACATATACACACAGGAAGAATGCAAAATTTGCTATGACTGTCCGATCAGGACGAAATTTAATATAATTTATATGTAAAACTTAATATTATTCGTCACCAAATTGGATATCAAAAATTTTGGGGCATGAAAATGTTTTCGTCACTAGACTTTTAACTCGTAAAGAGTTTTTTTTTATTAGTGTAATATCAGAAAAAACTGAAGGGGGCAAAAACACAGAAAAGTGAATTTTTAATATTGTAAAAAAACTACTAAAAAAATATTTAAAATTTTGAAATATATTATATTTTTTAGTATAAAATATAATAATAAAATAACACAGTATTATTATGGTAATTGTCTAAGATAATAAGCATTAATCAGTTATAATATGTTTTTTTCAAGTTAAATATTATAATACACTTTAATTTAATTAACTGAGCCAAAAATAAAATCCATGTCGAGATTATTTAAAACCAGAACTAGCTCGTTTCATTCATGTAACGACAATTAGCACATTTTGCCATCATCGCCCGCTTGACCCGATGAACGATGATGTAATAACTTGGCCACAAGACAGACGGACAGACAGACAGAATCTCAGAGTGTGAATTGGCAACAGCTGCCTGCTAAATAAGGCAGCTGGATGCTGAATGCTGATGCTGAACCAGGTCTTCATTGTGCTGCTCACAATGGATTTGGCATTAGCCCACGTCTTTGGCCGTGTAGTCTGTAATCGGGCGCTGTAAGCGCTAATGGCCATTGAAGAGACTCTTGGCCAAGAGGAAGAACGTGGCAACTACTTGACTGCCTGACTACCAGGTCTGATCTGAACCTGGCCTGACTTCTATTCAATGATCATAAAGATTCTTCTTCCACTTCCTCACTTGTTCATAATCATTATTATTTAATACCCCGAAAACAACAAAAAAACGTGCCGCGCTATCTTTAACAACAACAACAACAAAAGCAACAGATCATCATGAACAAAAACAAGATTGCTGACCAGCTAAAAACACTAAGAAACAACAACAACTACAAACTAACAACGTCAAAAGCAACAACAACAACAGCAGCTGAAACGTGCGTGTTCTTTGATAGCTTTTTTAACTCTCTATTTCTTCGTTCTTTTTTTCCTATTTTCTTTTTCTCGTTTTGTTGTTGTTGGCGACTCATCAACTCAACTAGTTGCGCCCCGAAACGGGAGCAATCACAACAACACAGTACGCACGAGATTACGCATCTTGACACTCGTCAGCACTTGTTAAGCGATAGAACCAGCTGCAAATATATACATATACAATGATGGCGAAAATAATAGAAACGATAACATTTTATGTATGTTTAAAAATGCTTCGGAAAGAATATTTGACATTATTTAACAAACAAAAAATCAATGACTATAATACATATACAATAAAACAACGTTAATAATTAAATTTGAGCGAAAAAATAAAACTCAAAAATAATCATTATTTATAATTTTTATTTTTTTCGCTCAAAATAAAGCTCACTTTTAATTCGTGACTTTTTAGTAGTTTTTTCTTCAATATTTTTGCATATCCCTTTAAAAGAAATCCATTCAAATGATTACGTTATCTTTTTTAAAAGTAAGTTTAGTTTTGAGCTAAAAAATAATAATCAAATATAATGATCATTTGAAAGTTTTATTTTCTCGCTCAAAATTAATCATTATCATTATCATGTAATTTTTATAATATAATTCATAATGATTACGGTCCCTGATTTTTTTAATTTTAGTTACATAATATTTACTTTATGTCTATTTAGCAATGTTTCAAAATTAAATAAAATATATTCTATACTCGTTTTTATATTCTGTATTCTTTTTATCTTATTATTAAACATTTATTTGAAATATCAAAGTGACTATTATATTTCCCATCACTGTACATTTAAACTCACGCAAGTTTGTTGCCTAAGTCATTTGTTTTACATGCGTGGAAATTGCATTGACCTTGACTGGCAACTGGCAACTGGCAACTGGAAGTGGCAACTTGAAGTGGCAACCGCAACTGCAAATGTGGCGCTCTTCACACTCAGTTGTTGGTCCGAGACCAAGAAAGTTATCGAAACTGTGACTAATTCCACGTTTCTGTATTTGAATAGAATGAATAATGACAAGCTGGGCGTGGCATGTGTCAAATTGCCATCGTAAGTCATTAAAACAAACACCATTCATGCGGGAAGTTTTTGAATTTTTTCAAGATAGAATACAACACATTCATGAATAACATTCGCTACATTTATCTTAAGTTGTAAGTTGTAAGCTTAAGCTGTCTGATTAACCCAAATAACTGTCTAAATACTGAGCGAAAGCTATATGATATCATCTCGGATTTCCAATGGGATTTTTATTGAGAGATCTCGTTTTTTTTCTTGAGTTTTAACAAAGCAATTTATCTTTTAAGCTTAGCCTTGACAAGTGGATGTGATTCCCAATCATTAATAAACCACAGAAAAGTTTAAGCATAATTCTTTGTGTTCAACAAATCTAATCGGATTGATTTTATCCAGGAACCGTAACGATTACAATTTTAAAAATATAAATTATTAAATAAACTTTTTAAGTTTATTTTTATCAAAAAAATTAAATGAAATATCTTATTTTACGATCTGAATAAAAAAATTACAAAATAATAATTAAATTTTAATTTTTATTTAAAAAATAAATTTAACTCCTATTTTCAATTTTTATTTTAGCGAATGAAAATAAAAGTTATTTTTCAATTTTTATAATAAAAGTTAAAAATAATAAAAATTTAAAAATAACTTTTATTTTTAATTGCTAAAATAAAAATTGAAAAATACTTTTTATTTGCCATTTTTATAATACAAAGTGAAAAATAACTTTTATTTTCAATTGCTAAAATAAAAATTGAAAAATAATTTTTATTTTCAATTTTTAATAAAAAAATTTAAAAAAAAACTTTTTTTATTAATTTTTATAACAAAAAATTGAAAAATAACTTTTATTCTATTCTATTCTAATTTTTAAATAAAATTTAAAATAAAAGTTTATCCGGTTTCTCATAACTCTTATTTGCGGTCCCTGATTTTATCACGTAATTTCAAATATTATTATCTGTGTATAAGCATTAAGTAAGTTAAGTGAGATAAAAATCTGTGTAAAATGATTGCAACGGTTAATAAAGCGCTCAAAAAGAAGAAGAGCAACCACAATTCCATTCCATTGAGTCGGTTGTTGTTGTTTTACCCTTGCGAACTGCGAACGAAGATCGCGACTTGCCAAAATGATGAGATGCGATCAACTGTCAAGCTAAATGTGTCAAGGTAAAATGTGGCCATGCACCACATGCATACGTATATATATATGTGTGTGTATATGTGTGTGTATAAATGTGGTTTGATAGGTTGCTGCGGCTGTTCAGTCGACATGCGAGTCTTGTGGTTAATCGAGGAGCCCATCACATTGTCTTCATGTTGTTGTTTAGCTTAAGGTGTTGGCTGCTTTTAGGCAGGAACAGGAAAGCATAAATTGCAGCTAAGCGACAGTTGTTGTTGAAACTAAAGTCAATGTCAAGTAACAGTAAATGCCTCTGCCTTGCTTTTAATATTCTCAGCCAACTTAACAATGATCTGACTCTGACTCTGTTTTGAGACTAGTTTCGGCTAGTGCAGCTATGATTGATTGCGCTTAGCTTGTTGAGAGCCCGCAAAGACAACGACAACAACAACACCACGCAAAAAGGCGCTGAAAGGCATTCATTAATTTAATCATCGATCCACTTAATGAATTCGTACCATGGCCAACGGGCTCTATGATTTGTATGGCCATGCCGAATGACTTCGACTCCGACTCCGACTCCTAATCCACTTCCCCAATGAGCATTCTAAACTGCCTACGGGAATTGCCGTTGTGCGAAATGCAACAACAACAACAACTTTTTTGTTGAAGAAGAAAACTTTCGGCGATAAGGCATCTGATCCAATTTTTCAGCCTCTACCAAATTGCAAACTGGTTGGCAACTTGCCACAACTTGGGCGCCTGTTCCGGTTATTTTTGCAGGGTATACGTAGGGTATAATAGATTTGGCAGGGTAAGCAATGCTTTTAAAATCAGGGACCGTAACGATTATAATTTTTCAAATATATCTTATTAATTGAAAGTTATTTGTTGATTTTAATCAAAAAAATTAAATAAAAACTCTTATTTTTCGACCTAAATAAAAAATTATAAATTAAACATTATATTTCAAATAAAAAAAATAATACAAAATAATTTTTATTTTCATTTTTTGTTATACAAATTGGTAATTTACTTTAATTTTTAATTTTTATAATAAATATTGAAAATAAAAGTTTATTCAGTTTCTCATAACTTTTATTTGCGGTCCCTGTTTAAAATATATAATTTATATTTTTCTAGTCATTTATATGTAATTAAATTAATTTTGATCAAATAATTTTATCTCATCAGTAGTTTCATGGAATTTTATTTGAGTAACGATTAATAAATGCAGTTATTTAAATTTAGTCATGAGAAAAAAAGTGTTAAAGATTGATTCCCGCATTTGAATGTCAAGAAATTGTCAAAATATCTTAAAAAATATTATTCTATTCATTCAAAATGATGTAGATGTTAATTTAAATTTAATTGTGTTTAGAAATGATAAAAAGACAATTATATTTATTATTCTATTATATATTTTATTCCCGCATTTTATTGTCAACAAATTGAAAAAAATATCTTTAAAAAATATTATTCTATTAATTCAAAATTATTAAGATGCAAATTTAAAGTTAAACGTGTTTAGAAATCATAAAACGATAATTCTATTTCAGAAAGTGTAAGTCTTTTTGTATTTTTTGGACATTATATTTGAGTTTGTGCCTGTTGTGGCTTGCCACAATATTGACACAATTGTTGCTGTTATTGTTGTTGTTGTTGTTGATGATTTAGTGATACTTCCGGCAGAATCGGATTGAACTTTCACTGGCGTCCTAAAGAGTTGCCCATGATGGCATGTGGATGCCACATTAAGAGCAACCGCAAGTCTGAAAATGATTCATATCAATCGCGCCCACAAGCTGTCAAGTGTCGCGAGATAACTGGCTATTAGGGCTCTGCTTCCCCTCTCTGTTCCCGCTCCCTCTGCCACCCGCATTGTGTGTCCACTACTGGTCTAAGTTCAAGCGGAGCGCGCTAATGAATCGACAGAGGATCGAGACGGAGACAGATACGGAGAAGGAGGAGGGAGACGGCGACGGAGATGGCGACGCGAAAGGCAAATGGGCAGTGGCAAGCCAAGTGCCAAAGATCTTGAGGCTCAGGGCCGATCGACTGACTGTGGCATGCCACAGAGTGCGGCGCGCCTTTGGGGCATTTCAATTAACCTGCGCACTTTCGATTTCAACGGGGGCCTAGCCTAGGCCTGGCTCTGGGTCTGGGCCAGGTCTTAAGACTGAGACTGGCTTTAGCTTTATCTAGGCGGTTCCCAGTGCAGCAATTCCAATGCTAAACGACCGCGCACTCATTCCAGAATTGAAATAATTGAATGCCCTTGTGCGCTTATCGTTGACCAGAGCATATTCAGGAGGAGGAGAGGAGGCAGGTGGGAATCCCCTGCCTCCTAATCACATCAAAAGCCGAAGCCGCATCGCGTTGCGTCCTTGAAGGCAAATGCCAGCCAAGTGCTCGAATGTGACAAGTATGTAAATAAGCGAGTTGTATTGACATGTGCCTCGATCCTCGATTCGCGATCCTGTTGCCGCCTCAAAAATAAAAGAAAAACTAGTGAACGGTGCATACTCGACTGTCGATGACCCTGTACTTATTTTGAAAGGCAAACACTGCTGAAAATAATATTATATAAATCGCTATTGGTTCAGATATCTTAAACAACAAAAAAGTTTTTCATACTGAGACTTGATGTTCGACTGATTGTTCCTATGGCAGCTATATGATATACTGGGCCGATCTCAGTCAAATTTGGTCAGGCTATATGGGACCATTTCTTATGCAAATTCTGTCAGTTTGGTTTAGATATCTCAAAGAACAAAAAAGTTTTTCATACTAAGACTTGATTTTCGACTGATCTTTCCTATGGGAGCTATATGATATAGTGGTCCGATTACAATCAAATTCGGCCAGGATGTCTAGGACTATCCCATATGCATATTCTGTTGGTTTGGTTCAGATAACTAATTTTTAGTTCGAACAAAAATCTAAAACAAACTCGATCTGCGTGCAATATAGACGAACCTACATACCAAGCTTGGAGTCTCTAGCTCTTGTAGTCTCAGAGATCTAAGCGCACATGGCTATATCGACTCGGCTGTTTATGCTAATCAAGAATATATATACTTTATGGGGTCTGCCACGCCTCCTTCTGCCTGTTACGCACATTTCTTTTTTTGTGACAAAGCTTATAGACCCCTGTACTTTTTTTAAGTACGGGGTCTAATAAATAAAAATCGTGCTACTCGCTGGCTCCAATTAAAATAGCTGCTATGCACATGAGTTGTTGCTGTTGTTCAGTTTGTTGCTGTTGCTGTTGTTGTTGTTGCTGTTTAGCTGATCTCGAATGACTTTCAAAACAAATACAAATAGAAACTTTCGCTAAAGAATGGACGCGGTTCATTCGCGCTAGTCAGGCATTAACGAAAGACTTAAGCGACAAACTTGTTTCTTTGTTTTTGTACACAGCAGCAGCTGTCAACATCACATTAAGTGAGAGCAAACAACAACAACAACAACAACAACAGCAACTGTAAGCGAAACGCACACACAGTCAGAGTGCCAAAAAGTTCGCTAAAAATAATCTTAGTATCATTTCAATATACATATTCGATAAACAAATGACGCAATCTTTGCAATTCGGGCCAACTGAACGGAGTCCGGAGTTGGCCAAAAAGAATAAGTAGAGATAGAATTTTGCGAGTTGCTTGATTGAGCCAAGAAACGCAAATGATCGACAACTCCACTTCCCGTTTACGTACCAAAAAAAAAACGCACTTGAAAAACAAACACAGATTTAATAACTGGCGACCGCGACAACAACACCCAATGCCAAGCGGGCTAAGAACCTGACTGAGACAACGACGCAAAACGGCCAACGAGCAGCGGCCAGTTAACAGGCAGGTGGCAGGCAGAGAGAGAGAGGGAGATAGACAGAGAGAGGGAGAGAGGGAAGTGAAGCTTTTGCTGCCTACGCCAATGTCACAAAAGCAAAATAGTGCGAAATGGTGGGCAGGCGATGCCAAAAATGAGACTTACTTATTAATTAAGTTTCTTTTGGCCCGACTGACTGACAGTTTGTTGTTGTTTTCATTATAATTATTATTGTTGTTGTTGTTGCTGGCGCAATGAAGCACTATAAAACAGAATATGCAAATTATAAAACTATGAACAAATAAATAAATAAGAAGTAAAGAAAAAGAAAAAAACATAAATGGCATTTTAATGGTGGCGATGGCGTGCGCGGGCAGCCCCAAAGATCATTGTCGTTATACTACTCCCCGCCTTGTTCCTCCGCTCCCTCCCCCTTCCAGCTGTGCGGCTCCAACTACAATCAAGTTTGACAAATTCGAGCAAAGCAATTCCATGTGAAAATTGCGTAGTAGGAGGAGGACAAACAAAGCCATCATCAGCAAGTTGGCTTAAGCAATGCAAATAGTCGACTACTAAATACCCTGTATTGATTTAAATATTTCTATGGTATATTTAAAGCAATTCATAAATAAATTAATTAATTATTAATAATTAATAATTAGATTATCTACAGTTTATTTAACTTGGACACATTGTGGACAACAAAGTTTTTGGTTTTAAATTTCGGCTTTAAATCTAAAATTATTCAAAAATAATCAGAATAAATAAAAAATAATCAAAAATAAACTTTTTGAGTATTCGGATTATTTTTGATTTTTTCTGATTATTTTTGATCATTTATGACCATTTAGTTAAAATCAAATTATTTTAAATGTTCACAATCAAAGTAGATAAAATAATCAGAAACAATCAAAAATAAACCGAAATAATTAGAAAGATTATTTTTGATCATTTTAGATTATTTCTGATTTTTTGTAATCGTAATCATTATATTACCTCAAATTTTTCAACAGTAAATTATTTAGTCACTACGATTTTTTCCAAAAATATTCTAATTGATTAGTAATTCTAATCGAAATTTGACAGGCATGCTTTCTATACATTAAACCTAAAAATTTGTCACAGTTATTCAACTGAGACATTGAAAAAACGTGTGTTAAATGTTTTTTTAATTATTTTTAGAATTTATTGCATTTTTTGTTAATGTTAATGTTAATTTTAAATGAAACTAAAATTACCGCATAGTTGCTGAGCAAACTATTCTCTCAATTAAAGTGTAATATGCCCACTTTCGTTCAGTTTATTGATAGAGGGTATTGCACGGCCACTCTAAAAGCTAATCAAATTCAAAGCTGGCCACAAATTAAAAATCACAGCAAGCGAACGGTGCAAAAAATGCACGAGTCGGAAACGCCATGGCAATTTCATAATGATGCTTACGCTATTTGTTTCTATTTTTTTTTTTTTGCTGCCAGACAATTAAGTAAATTAATTAAAACATATCAGAGCTCATTAAAATAGGTATTATGCATTAAAGATACTATTCAAATACAGTGGCAAACGGAGCAAACAGTTGCTCAGTGAATCACAGTCGACAGTCTACAGTTGCTCTCTTCGTAATTAAAGTGCAAATGGCAAATATACGAGTATATATTGTGTGCATTACGCAATCACAGATGGTTGTCAGTTGTCAGTTAACTGTAGCACAATTAAAGAGTCGCATTAGCTTGGCTAAACTCTCTTGAACTCGCCTTGAGATACATTCGCTTAGCTCATACATAAATGATGTGAATTATGTCATCAAGAGCCAGAAATGGGAGTACATCTACGGAGAGCTATATGTCTGTTGATTGCAATTCATGTACAATACAGTAATCACTCACTAACAAAATTATTTAAAATTATGCATTTTTCAGTAGCATTTAAAATGAATTAACAAAATTTCAGGGACTGAAAATAACTGTTATTGATCAAAATTTCAACGCAAAAAATCACATTTAAGGACTATTGCGATTTTTGTTTAAAATATATCAAATTGTTTGTAAAAACAGTATCTCTGCAAACAGCCAATAAACTTATATTTGAGATTAAAAAATAAAAGTCTAGAAAGATTCTTATTTGTAGGGAAATAAAATAAAAGTTTCAAAAAACTATTATTTTTAATTGAAAACATATCTGGGGTGCCACAGAAATCTCTTTCACTTGAATTTGACGTACATTTGTATGAAATTTACGTCATTTTTCAGGTGAAAGAGATTTCTGTGGCACCCCAGTATAAGTTTTAAAAGACTTTTATAATTTGAAAATGTTAAAAAAAGTCTTTTTAGAATATATTTGTTAATACTCAAGATAAAAATTCCAAATTTTCAA
>JBAMBL010000990.1:0-27963 GCA_037043405.1 Drosophila subquinaria | reverse complement strand
ACTACAACTCCAACTACAGCTGCGAGCTGAGCATGGTGCTCACGGGCGCCGCCTTCCTGCACAAGTACTACATGTATCTGTACAGCTACCATCTGCCCCAGGCCATACGCGACAAGGTGGACGAGTATATGAACTGCGAGGATATCGCCATGAATTTCCTTGTCTCGCATTTGACGCGACGGCCGCCGGTTAAGGTCACCTCCCGCTGGACGTTCCGTTGCCCGGGCTGCCCCGTGTCGCTCAGCGAGGACGACACGCACCTTCAGGAGCGGCACAAGTGCATCAATTTCTTTAGCCAGGTGTTTGGCTATACGCCGCTGCTCAACACACAATATCGCGCCGACTCGATTCTGTTCAAGACGCGAATTCCGCACGACAAGCAGAAGTGCTTCAAGTACATCTAGTTTGTCGCCTCCAGACGCCGCCTCCTCCTCCCTCACATATCATCCTCAGCCAGCGGACGTACTTAGAATCAGTTAAGGAGATTCTCTTTTTGTTCCATGTACATAACCGACAACAAGGCCATTTATTCTCGGCTTGAGATCCAGTTTGATTTTACTAATTGCAATCGATTATATATTGTATATGTCTAAATATGTTTATTATATACGTGCTTTGAGATTAATCCTGTTCTCAGCTGCTGAGCAATCGCAATACTGCACGTACAGTAATAACTCGCTAATTGGAAAACCAAATTTAAATTATTTTTCAACCATTCCTGTTAAATAATGATTAGTAATCATAATCATAAGTAATTCGATTTTTGATTAAAAGTCAAACTAATGATTAAATTACGATTATTTTCGGTTTTGCCCAATTATTTAATGATTACGATTACAATAAATCAAAAATAATCTAAAATTATTACAATTATTCAAAAATAATCAGAAAAAATCAAAAATAATCTTTTTGAGTATTCGGATTATTTTTGATTATTTTTGACTATTTAGTAAAAATCAAATTATTTTAAATTTTCACAATCAAAGTAGCCAAAATAATCAAAAAGAAATCAAAAATAATCCGAAATACTCAGAACGATTATTTTTGATTTTTCCTGATTATTTTAGAATAATTGTAATAATTTTTTGATTATTTCTGATTCTTTGTAATAGTAATCATTAAATTATCACAAATTTTTCAACAGTCGAAATATTTCCAAAAACAATCTTATTGATTAGAAATTCTAATCGAAATTTAACAGGTATGTTTTCAACAAAGTTCAATTCAAAAGTGTTTTTAAATATTTTTTACAAACGCACAAAAATTAGAATTATTAGAAAATTCTTTAAATTGTGTTCAAAAAATTGTGTGTTCCAATTAGCGAGTGAACACAGTACTTAGAATATGTAAATATTTTTAAGTAAAAACTTCGGCTTGTCGAAGATGGCAAAAATTTAATGTTATCCAAAGAGTTTGTAAGACTTTCAATACGCTAAGTTCTAAGTTCAAAAATTCAGCAGCTGTCTATGTATATAAATATATACAGTCGAACTTCCTTAACTCGAATCACCATTATCCACGAAAAAAGTTCGAGTTAGGGAGACTTTCGAGTTAGGGAAGTAGAATTGTATGAAATTTGCCTAGTATTGCCACTCGATTTTGTTCGAGTTAGAGATACTTCGAGTTAGGGAAGTTCGAGTTAGGGAAGTTTGACTGTATATATACTATATATATCATTGAACTAGAAATTTATAATTATAATTTTCCTTGTCATTTTTATACGCAATTATATAAATTAATGTACGCTTTAGAATTAAATTAATATTAATTTCGAACAGAAAACACAGACTAGACAAATATATATATAAATGTATAACTATCAAATATGTGTTTGTATTTATTATTACCTTGATTTCTAATTAGAATCATTATCAGAATGATTCATTCATTGTGGCAAGCGCGTAATTAGCAAATTCCATGACAATTCCACAATCAATCATAAAAACAAATTATAATAAGCCAAACATTTTGCTGATTAAAATAAATATTTCATCAGAAATAAAACTCCCAGTTGATGTCAAAACTAGAAATGTTTTAAATGCATTTTGTTTGTATTTCACTTCATATTCTTTATATTATATATTTCCATTTTCAAAAAAAATAACGTATGCATTTGATTTAAAAATAATATTAATGCTGATTAGTAAATATGGAGTAGATTATGTATATATGTATTAAATAAATAAGAATGTTAGGAAACAGACGATTGACAATTTTTTTTTGTTTGTTTAATTTATGTATTTGTTTTGTTTTATGCATGTGACGCGTATTATTTTATTATTATATCCCCTAAACGTTATCTTTCCATTGTGTGGACTTATTACTAATATTATGTATGTATGTTAGCAAAAGCTAGTACATGGATATCATATGTGTACATACATATGTGTGTATTTATGTATAGAGATGTTTGTTATAAATCTTGTGAGTTTGTTTTCTAAATTGAGACCTTAAGTTTGTAACGTGTTAATAGGGGGGAATTTTTCAGTATTTCCGTTTTTAGTTAAGGTTTTTTTTTTTAGTTACATATCACAATAAAAATAAGGATGCATAATTACCGTATAGGAGGAGAGTAAAATAAAAGAAGTAACTAATCAAATAAATGTAAAAACTATTGTACAACATAGGCATAAATTTACATACTAGAATTACAGCATTACATTATTATAAACAAATTCAATTTTGATAGACAGCACGTCTGGAATTTGTGGAACTGCTGACTGGCTGACTTATTGATTGATTGATTGATTAGTTGGTTGTTTGTGATTTGATTTGCTTTGTTTTTGTTTTTGTTTCTGTTTTTGGATTTGATTTCGTTCAGCAACTTGGTCTAATGCTCCTGCAGACTGAGCTTCAGCGCCTGCTCAATCATCTCCTGCTCCCGCTGACGCTCCAGCTCGAACTTCTGCTGCTCCTGCTGAGAGAGTCGCATCGCCAAGGCGAGATCCGTGTCCATATAACGAAAGCCGCCGTCATCGTCATCCTCGGACACGGGCGAGCCGCTGGCATTGGCGTGGGCGCCCAAAAGTGATTCCTGCAGCACACTGTGAACGGAATGGGAAGAGAGGCGCACACAGAAAGCTTGGGTAAGATGATTGCTAGCAATACTTTGGGATAATGAGGGAAATAAGCAGGCCTACAAAACTCTCAATGTTAGAGAAGTTTCAGCTCGATGTATAAAACTTCAGGGACTTTAAATAAGAGTTATGATTGCAAATTTAATTCAAAATAATCAATGTGAAGGAAATATGCTATAATAAAATGGAATGGTATAAACCAAAATTTCTATTTCAGTCGAAACTATCGTTGTCAGCCAAAAACTAATATTTTCATTTTATAGGATATAAATCAAATTTAATTCTTATTTTTAATGTTTATTTAAAAAGTCAAAAATAATCATTAAAATTAAATTTTGAATTGAAAGTTGTGAAATAAAACTTATTTCTGATTTTTTCAATAAAAATAAAAAAGGAGTTATTTATGCTATTTATTTTTAAAGTTAAAAATAAGAGTTATTCTGTAACTTTTATTTTAAAATTAAAAAAATAAAAGTTAAAGTGATACTCTTTTTTTATGATTTCAAGTATATATTTGGTATTTCTGGTATCAATTGGTATTTTGTTTTTAAAATAAAAGTTACGGAATAACTCTTACTTGTAACTTTTAAAATTAAAATCAAAAAACCTCTTATTTTTTTATTTTGTTGAAAAAATCAAAAATTATTAAAAATTTAAATTTAATGATTATTTTTGAGCTTTCAAATAAAAATTAAAAATAATTGTTATTTCGTTACTTTAAAATATAAATTTGAAAATAATTGTTAATTTGCAATGTTTATTTTAAAACTTATAACAGTAAAGGTTCCTGATTTAATTTAATAAAGATAAATGTATATTATAAAAGCCAATAAAATTGTTTGATGAAAAAATTACTTTTTTTGAAGACTTTAACTTGAGAGTAAGATTTCTTGCTTTTAAGATTTTTTAGTAAAACTTTCAAATAGTATGAAATATATGCACGAAATTCTTTTCGAAAAAAGGTGTTTTAATAATTTTTCAGATAAATTTAAAAGCTCAGCTCCACTTGAAAAAATTACCAACTTATTTTGAAGACTTCAACTTAAGAGTAAGATTTTTGCTATTCAGATTTTTGAGTAAAAGTTTCAAATAGTATGAAATTTAAGTAAGAAATTTTTTTCGAAAAAGAGTTATT
Source organism: Drosophila subquinaria (assembly GCA_037043405.1). Lineage (NCBI taxonomy): Eukaryota > Metazoa > Arthropoda > Insecta > Diptera > Drosophilidae > Drosophila > Drosophila subquinaria. The sequence goes on along the minus strand of JBAMBL010000990.1, from coordinate 23,751 downwards.
TTGATAATTTTTCAGATAATTTTAAAGGTTCAGCTCCAGGGTTTATAGAATCTACTTAAAGATCTTCTTCATATAGCTCAGATCGTTTTTGAACTGTGCGCCCGCCGAGGCGGAGCGACCACGTTGCTGTGGCTCCACTGAGGGCGGGGCCAACAAATGCGAGGGCGAGTGGCGCCCATAGAACTGAGCTTGAGTTTGGGTTTGAGGTGCTGCCACCGTGCGTTTATGTAGGTGCCGACAGGAGGCGGGATTACTAGCATTACATGGCATTGGTCACATTAAAGACAGATCGAAACAAGATATAGACAGAGCACTGATCGATTGCTTACCGTTGCAGCTGCTCGTCGTCCTCGGGCAGGAGTTCGGTGCCGACAGTATGTTGACCGCGTAGCACCTCCCAGATGTCGACCTTGTCGGACTCGTTGTCCAGGCCACAGGCACCGCCCGCGCCGCTCGTCTCCGCCAGACTCTGCTCGATGGCGTACTGCAGCATGTCGTCCTCGTCGAGGGGCATCTGACGGCGCGAGTCGGCGCCACGATTGACATAGTGACTGGGTATATCGAAGCATCGGTCGTCGACGAGGCAGGTGACGCGATCCTGTTCCTGCAGCGTGGACACATGATCCACGGGCGCGGTCATCGCAAACACATTGCCGAACGTGATGCAGGCATTGAGAACGTGGAAGAGCGGTATCTCCACCTTGACCGGAAAACCAGCCGGCAGTTGCATGGTTATAAAGTCTTTCAGTTTGGACACATGTGGACTGGCCATGGTCGACATGAGATCCAGTATGGGAAGCACTTGTTCCTGAAGACGAATGGGATGCTCCTCGGCCAGCCACAAGTTGGCCTTAAAGCGTTGCACCTTTGTGCTCAAGTTCTTTGGTTTGCCTATATCGCGTCCCTGCAGATCCACCTCGGCACTGAAGTACTCCTCCGGCGTGATCAGTGAAGCACGGGGCGTACTGGCGCCCGATCCACAGGCGGAACTGCCATTGCTCTCGCCCAGCAATGCGCTGGCGGCACTGTCGCCATTCTCATTCCCATCGCAGGCAGCTGCTGCCTCGCCCAGACGAGGCGAGGGTGTCTATAAAAAGGATTAATACATATTTCTTATGAAATAGTCACAAATGAAATTGAAAATTGAGACCCACGCGATCTTTAATGGCAGCTGGAGCAGCAGCATCCGTCGGTGGCACGTAATCCTCATCAGCAATGCCCAACAAGCTGTGCAGCGGCGTGCGCGCTGTTTTGTTCTAAAAGGAAGAAGGCGTCATTAGATTCAGAATTCTAGCTGGTACCTCAAACGAATTTCGAAACTCATTTAAGGAATTTTAAAAAAGAAGAAAAAAAGCCAAGAATCGAATTTTAGGAATACAAAATTGGAAAGAAAAAATTAGGAATCATAAATCAGGAATTTAAACTTAGAAAAATATTCAGAGTACAAAAATTAGAAAAAAAATTTGGAAAAAAAAAAAAATTGGGAAAAGTATCTTTGGTTTTCCTATCATTGGCCGTGTTCACCAGAACTAATCAATCAGTAATCATGTATCAGAAATCAAAAAATTGTCGATGGGCTTCTGGTGAACGCTTTGATGAAATTTTGGGGCAAAATCAAAGTTGTCATTTCTTTTTTTGTCAAAGGTGTTAATAATTATTTAAAGAATTTAAAACAATTTGCCGCCCAATGCTTAATGAAATGGGAATGAACACAGCAAAAGACCAGATTTAAAATAATAGATGATATGTTGCATTAATCAATAACTAAGCCAATATTGTATGCGAATTTAATATTTTATATGAGAAAGTTTAAAGCATTTTTCTTAACCGTATTCCTTAAAAATACGCAGACTTCAACGTCTTCTTGGCAATTTTTTTTAGAAGACCAAATTTATATTAATATAGTGGTTTCCTTATTAATTCTGTACTATTTATTTTCAAATCTTGTGTTCTGTTGATTACGATTTGTTGTATCGATAACAAAGCATCACAATCACAGAATTTCAGCGCACTATTTTGGTGATGAATTTTCAGTCATCATAATCACAAAATTTTGAAATCATGATTGCTAATCACTGCCGTTCTCCAGAATAATCATACAAATTTCATCGATATTCTGATGTCGATTTGTTCTGGTGAACACGGCCATTGGTTAAATTCTTTCGAATTTAAAAAAAAATGCTCAATCATCAAAAGAAAAAGCCAGAGACTTAGAGAGTAGTTCAAGCGTGTCAAGAAGCTGATGATCAAACTATTGCATTTCTACCAACACTGATAAATATGTGCAAAACATGTAGATTTTGAAATAAATGGTTCGAATAAGTATCACATGCGCTGGCAATCGAGGTCCTGATTTTTAAACACATGGTTCGACAAATGTTGTCTTTTTGCAACGCGATTTTTAATAAAATATTTTTGGTTTCGGCTATTCCAAATTTTTGTTTTCCTAATTTTTGTTTTCCTAATTTTGGTTTTCCAAATTTTTTTTTCCCCAATTTTTGCTTTCCCAATTTTTGCCTTCCTAATTTTGGATTCCTAATAACTGTATTCCTAATTTTGGATTCGTAATTTTGGATTTCTAATTTTTCGATTCCCAATATTGGATTCCTAATTTTTTATTCCGAATTTTCGTATTCTGAGTAATATTTTTCGAATTTTTAGTCATCATAATCACAAAATTTTAGTCCGATGGTCCGACAAATGTTGTCTTTTTGCTAATAAATAGGAAAAATCGAGCGATTTTTAATAAAATATTTTAGATTTCGGCTTTTTCTAATTTTGGTTTTTTCAATTTTTGTTTTCCTAATTTTTGTTTTCCCAATTTTTGACTTTTCTAATTTGTTTTCCGAATTTTCGTATTCTGAGTAATATTTTTTACATTTGTATATAGAATCATTCTATCTATCTATCTACATCTCAACAACTTTTCCTCTCTCGATATTACCTTGATCTGCTCCTCGCTCAAATGATCCATGCGCGTCTTTGTGACAAATTCAACATTGCTGGCTCCATACACTTTGCAGTTGTAGCCATTGATAATCTCGGACTTTTCACTACGCCAGCCCCAAATGCCCGACTTGTTGCGCTCGAAACTGATCTTGTCCATCTCAATGTTGTTGGTAATGACGGGCGCCGCTAGCCGAGCACGCACTGTGCCAATTGGCGGCGGTATAGCCACAATATCGCCAATATCGCTGCTCATCTGTTCCACCATCACCTCGTGCGTGTCGTGATCGATTTCAATCATTGTGGCAGTTTCCTCTGTCAATAGAAAAACAACAATAAGAGGCAAGCAAAATGTGTTAAGGACTAAAACTTACTGCCGCCTTTGAATATGTACGAACGATTGCCACGCTGCCAGGTGTTGTTGTCGAAGCCCAGGAGCGTGGTATCGATGCGCACGTTGGCGCCACGCTTATACACCTTGTAGGTGTCGCTGGGACAGAGGCGCGACATGAGCGGCACCCACGATGTGAACTCCCATTTCATTTCAATGTAAAAGTCGGGCGCATCCAGCAGATGTTGCAGTAACTTGGGCACGTGCGTCACACGCTGCACGTGACGCTGCAAGTCGCGAACCTCAATGATGGCAGTCAGTATGTCCACATCGCCGGTACAAACGGCCTCCTGCACAACTAAAAAATACAGATATAATAACTGAATGGAGAGGCATCTCAGCTGTACTTACTTGACCAGCCTGCATGCTCGTAGGTCGCATTGCACTTGGCTGCTAAAAGGCACTTGACACATTGCAGATTCGACAGGCGCACCGCCAGCATCAACGGAGTGCGGCCTCGCGGATCGATTTTTTCCTTATCAATCTGAAAGTTGAGCTGTTGTTAATATTGCTAATCTTCTTGTTGTTGTTGTTGTTGTTGTTATTGTTTGCCATCGAGTCACCGGGGCGCTAATTCAATTAGTAAACTAACACACACACACACACACAAAGGTCCCTTGTCACCGTTAGATTCCAGGGCTGGGCAACCGCACCTATTCATTTTGGCACGCCCCACCCCACAGCCACAAACCTTCTCTGTCTGCAGTTGCTGCTGCAGCTCCTCCAGATTGCCATTCCAGATCTGCCAATGCAGCGGATATTCCGTCTTTATTTCGTCCAAACTCTTCATCCTCACTCTCGTTGTGGCGCTGCCGTTGTGAAGTGTTTTCTTTTTTTGTTGAGTCAAAATAAAACTGTTAGCAGCCCCAACGGCATGTGTGTGTGTTTTTACACACACCAAGCAGAAAACAACAACTTAACAGTCTGTTGCACTGTAAATATCAGCAGGCACTGAATTATTCGCTGCCCTCAAAGAATTTGCAAGTTTTTTATCTGTTTTTTTTTAAAACAATTGAATGATGATATATTTAACTATCCGGCGCAGTGTTGCCAATTTAGCTATTTTCCCGACAGATTTAGTGGGTTGCAACTGGCAAATGCGGGATAAATTGTAAAACAGCGGGTAGCGGGAATTATCGCTACTTTAAAAATAATTTTAGCTTCTGGTAACTTCATGTATTTTTATGTTTTACGATGCCACACTTAAACACTTTGTAGTATTTTTTTATCGATCGCCAAAAGAGCATTAAATTTTGTCGTTTTTAACTATGAAATCTAATTGAATCTAGTAACAATTTATGAATCGACCGGTGAAAATGCGTAAAATATATACAGTGGTCCACTAATGTCTTCATACCCCCTAACTTTGTCAAATTTTTGTATAATACAAAATATTGGATGCAGATATCTTAATTTAATCAGCTAGTATTTTTTACGATTTTTCAAAAATTGCTTAAAAGCCACTTTTTGCATGAGAAGAAGGAAAAAGGGGTTAAAATAGAAACTTTTATTAAATTTTAAAAAGTCATTAAAAAGTATTAGTAAAGAGACTTTTCAAATTTTTTTTGCATTCCCTCCTAGAATTTTTTGAAGAATTTTTTTCTTTCTCTAGCGTTTTTTTTAGCTATCAACAAACTTTTTTTTTAGCTATTTTCAGCTGTTTTTTAAAGGCCGAAGAGTTGGCAACACTAATCCGGCGACCGGTTTGCAGGAAAAACTGATAAGTTACTGTTGCTTAACAGAACGATTACATTGCACAGCTGTTTTTAAATTTATTCGATTACAAATTGCAATCGATTTAATATCAGTATCGATTACAAACGGCGTAACTCGCAGAGAGAAGAACTTAAAATTAGTTAAATTGTTCTGGAAATCTCATTTAAGGTCATACATATAGCCCTAAGTTAGCATCTCCAACACAGAGGAGATGGAGGAACTCATCAGATTAGAGGAGGAAATCCTCAACTCACCGCCAAAGGCGGAGGCAGCAGCACCACAGGCTGAAAAAGGCGATAGAGTCCGCCTAAGTGGTGCTGCTCGCAAACGCCTTGCATTCTTCCGGACTAAAGGAATGCCACTTGAGCAGGCACTGCTCATGGCAAGGCAGCCGATGCCCAAGTCCGAAAAAGGCAGGAAGGCTGAAAGCTCTCTGAAACGGAAAAGATCAGCGAACACTACGGCGGAGACGAATCTGCCGAAGCTTGCAAAGCGTGGGAGTGCAAAACCCGGTGCTGGTGCTGGTACAAGTCCAGCCAGGGTTTCAGAAGTCAAGGCCGTGTCAAAGGATCAACAGGCTGCACAGCCTCTGATACCACGACCGGCCGAGGCGACTGGAACCAGGGAACACCGCTCATACAGTGAAGTCGCCAGTGCGCAAAGATTCGCTGTGATCCCGAAGGGCTATCCGAAAGCCCTACTTTCAACAAAAGAGCTGGCGATGATTCAGGAAGCCATTCTGGATGTGATCCGAAAGCAGCGCGAAGGGACTGTAAAGCCTTTTTTCACGGGCTGCTCTTTCCGTCCAGGGTGGCTACTGATATCATGTGCCAAACAGGAAACAGCGGACTGGCTAAAGGCAACAGTGCCTAAGCTGAAACTGTGGAATGGAGCAGAGGTCGATCTCGTGGCAGAGGCAGATATGCCTAGACCACAGAGATACGTCGGTTACTTCCCCAAAACGGAAAAACATTCCAATGAGGATATCCTCCAACTTCTCGAAGGGCAGAATCGTGCCTTAAGGATTGGAGATTGGAGGGTACTCAACCGGGTGGACAGAGGGAAACACATAGAGCTGACGTTCTCTGTGGACCCGACCTCAGACGATCTGCTCAAGAGCCAAGAGTACATGCTGAGCTACGGCTTTGGGTCAGTTCATGTGCGACAAAGAAGCAGGCACAGTGTAGAGGTAAATCACACCTCAGCTGCGTCTGCACCTGAGTCCGCCCAGGAGTTGCCCAGTTGCTCCAACAGCTCAGCTTCGAGTTCAAACACTCCTGAGGAGCAACAGACAGACAGAGCCGCAAGCAGCACAATGGCAGGGCCATCCACCAGTGCCAAGGCTGCCAAAATGGAGCGAACAGCGACCAATTTCCAAGCTGCTAGGATGCGCCTGATGCGCAGCAATCGGGGAAAGATGAGGGCTGCTCGTGGCCGATGGAACTGACCCTCCCCTCCCCTACACCCCACAAAACAAAAGGCAATTTAAATGCCTGCAAGCAAATCTGCACCACGCAAAGGCAGCCTCGGACGTGCTTTGTTGCAGATTTGCTAAAAGGGATCTGGATATAGCCTTCTTGCAAAAACCAAGGATCCTCTCGGGTAAGAAAAAGTCCTGAACACAAAAAATGGGCAAATTAATATATGCCTTAATAAGAGAGTGAAATTTATACCTCTTTCACAGTTCATAGCTGAAGACTTGTTGGCAGTTTGGGCGAAGGTGCCCACGGCAGGCGGCGAGCAAGAGGCAGTGCTGGCCTCAGCGAACTTTCCAGGGGATTCAAACTATGCCCCATCCGAAAGGGTTAGTGCCCTCGTAGAGTATTGTCAGCAGAAACACATCCGCTGGACATTGGCTGCGATGCGAATGCCCAACACACAGTCTGGGGAAGTACAGATGTAAACCAGTATAGCATAAGTATTCTGAACAGAGGCGATGAGCCAACTTTCATAAATGTAAGAATTAATAAATATTAATATTTTAGTTTGTATTTTTTATTGTCTTTAACTCGAACAATTGCTAAATAGTTTTGCTAGACTGTTTCGTTTTAGTGGAATGTGAAATGTGTTTTAAGTTAGATTCGGGATTATCTTTTAATTTTTTGGGTCATACTCAGGCCTATTAAAAATGAGAAGAGTAAATTGGTTTTTTATTTTGGGCTTAAGTACCCTTTCAAATTGTTCAAGCTTAAAAATATGTATATGAAATTTAAACATTGCTACATGTAAAAAAGAAAAGGAATCTAATCGCGGAACTTCATGCATATAATTCAAATTGTATTTCTCTAAGAAATTTAGAATTTATTTAAAGAACTGCGAAATAAACAATTTAGTTCATGATTGACTGAATAAGTTCATTCGTTCATTTTAATGGCCCGTTCATTTGAACTTTTTCAGAACGAAACGACACAACTCTAGTATCAGCTGTTTTTTTTTTCTTTGTGCACCGTGTACACACTGGCAGTTGTTGTTGTTGAAAGGAAAAATAATCCAATAGAAATATAATTGAATAATAATTACTTCAACTGTATGTAACGCCCCGTTTCAAAAAGTATTTAGTGAGTATTTCTGCTGTGTAAACTATTACCTATATATATCGGCATACGATTTGTATATACCGGTCATAATTTTAGGCACCGTTTAAAATTTGCATAAATTACATAAAATAGTTTGTAACTAATTTGAATAACTAATGTTTAGTGCGCTGTGACGTCTGCAAGCAAATCCGTTCCACGACTAATGTTGTTTCGAAATGTTCCAGATCTGCAGCTACAGAAGAGGCTTAACTGGATAGTTAGTATGAGGCTGCTATAGAAAGAAGACGTCAATTAAAAGACAACACAAACAGCCATTGACTGCATTTCGCTATAATAGACTCCATAACAAAGGCGCCAGTAAGTCAAATAAAAAGATAATTCCATTTAGTGTCAATTGAATTTCAAGCAACAAGTGCATCAAATCTAAATACAACTATTCTTATTCAATTCACATTAAAAACGTTGTCCGTGCAAAAATTCACAGAACGCAATACACACGATAGTGTTGGGTTGCTCATGAGTGAGTGAACAAAAAAGAGTTGCTCCCTGAAGTGAGCAAGTGAACATGTTCCTTCCAAATTGCTCTGTTTTGCTCACTTGCTCAGTTGCTCAGTTTTGTTCAGTTGCTCTGTTTTGCTCTTTTTTGTTCAGTTGTTCATCCTTGTTCATCGCAAATGTTCTTATTCTTCATTTCCTTTGCGCTCTGAATTCTGAAAATGCGTAGATTCGTTAGCTCATTTTGCAGAAAAGTATAAAGAAGTGGAGGGAAATAAATAAATTCGTTATTTTACTTTTTTAATTTGGTTGTTTGTCATTATTTTATTTTTAATTTTATTACTTTAGTTTTATGTGCATGTATTTTAAGCATAATAAAGTGATGAGCCCGATTTAAATTGAAATGTAATGTATGAAATTTTTCATTTGTTGAGTGAGGGATTTAGAGCAGTGAGCCACTGAGCAATTGAGCAAGTGAGTAACTGAGCAACTGAACAAGTGAGTAACTGAGCAACTGAACAAGTGAGCAAGTGAGCGATCTGAGTGAGTTGACTCACCTAGAAAAAAAGAACAAGTGAACATGTTCACCTAAATGAGCAATGTTTACCCAACACTAACACACGATCAGCTGTCTGGTTAAAGAGAGCAAAGTGATAAGAGAACGCGCGCAAGAGAGTGAAGTGTATGTGTGTGTGTTGTGTGTGGCAGTGCTGCCAGAATTAAAAGTAGCTAGAAAAAGCTTAAAAAATGATTAGAAACGATTTTTTAAATGCGTATAGTTTTATAAGCTAGGGTTAGCAGTTTAAATGTAAAGATCTTGCAGCAGCGAACCTTTTTTTATATAAGCATATTATATTATAGTTATCTTGCAATATAAAAAAAGTAAGATTAGCTACAAATTAGCTAAAATGACAGCACTGCTTTGCTGGACTTGCCCTCTCGCTCCAATCTGCAGCTTTGACTCAGTTCAGCAGTCAGTCATACGAAACTAAACGAACTGGTTGAAACGATCGTTGCGTTTGGCGCTTTATCAAATTGTTTGTGAAATTGTTGAATCATTAAAATTAACTTAGTATATGTACATTGTACAATAAATTTATAATAGCACTTTTTGTTCTGGTTTGAGGTCTATTTACTCATTACCCAGCTTTAATTGGCGATCCTTGTATTGTTTATGATTAATCCAAACATTTTTAACCCAATGTTCTTGTTCTCTCACTTTTTTTCTTTCGTTCTGTTGACTATTTACAGTTATGCTCTTTGCGCGTAGGCGGCATTTCTTCAAGAGGTGAATTTAAAGTCTCTTTTCTTTCTAACTAACGCTTTTCATTTGTAATTTGTAGTCTACAATAATTTCGCTACTTTTGTGCTTTTCAAATCACGAAGTTTTTTATGTAATTTGTTGCTGATTTTGCAGAATGTGTCATAATTAATCATTAACATTAACTGTCCTCATTATCGTATATAATATTAGATATGATATTATCACGTATTCATGTATCACACACGTAATAGTCTTTAAGTCGATCGCATTCTGTCTTATCAGCAACAGAGAATTTCACTTTTTTTGGGTCATTCCAAAGTTCAGCTTTACTTTTTTTTGGGGGGGGATTTTGTGCATGTTTTGATTCATTTTCGATTTGTCATATTATTAAGCTAATAATCAAGTAACTTTGTTTATTCTCTTCCATACGTTCCGGGTAGACGCTTAGTAACGTTTTTATAAAAAAAAACTCACAGAAACAAAAGTAAAATCTCTTGCACAGAACAAATCAAATCAAGTCCCAAAATATAACCTCGCTCAGCTGTACAGAAAAATAAACAAAAATTATTAAAACAAAGTCTGGAATATCGTGTTTACGACGATATTAAATGTTAATGCACAATGTACGAGCTTCATAATTGTCTAAAATTAGTTTTATCTGCAACGGCCATTCCCGGAACACTCCTCATTTGTTGGCTAAATGGGCTGTAAGTATTTATGCTCGATCGCAACGCATTTCTAGCCACAAATTGTAATTGATGTTGTTGTAAATTCATAGTTAATTGCCTGCTTTTATGTTAAATATTATTTTTAATTTTGATCATAATTGTAATTATTATGTTTTTGTTTTTGTTGATCAATTTTGCATCGTGGCATAAATACGATATTTTGGCAATATCGCTCGCGTTCCCAAAAAAAAACAATTTAAATCAGTGGTGGGCACGCAGTGGCTCCGGGAGCAGCGGCTGCTTCCAGCTTAGGTAGACTCTAATAGATTTCGTGCCCACCGCTGATTTAAATAGTGTTCCGATTTAGCTTTAGGTGTGCTTCGATCCTCGATCCAGTAACTGTGTGAATTCCAATCAAATTTCATCTGAAATTTTAAGTTTAATCTGTATTTATTATAATCATTTTGTGTGTAGTCGTAGTAGTAACATAATTCGTGTTGTGGTAGTAACCGTTGTACATACTTATAATGATACTGGCACTGGATAAGAGTGATTAATACACTAACTAACCATGCGATTACTTCACAGAGTTGGACTGCCCTGCCTCATAATAGCCCTGGTGGTGTTCTTTGCCTTCTTCGTGCTGCTGCCACTGGCATTTCGATTTTCCGTTACGCTGCAACGCGGCATACTCTTTCTCACCTTCAGTAAGTGCGGGGGAATTCCCCTAATTACAGTCTGCTCTTAATTATAATTTCTCTTTTCTATGCAGTCACATATCCCAAGGGTCTTGATTTGAGCAATCCCGCGAGCATTGGACTCTATGCCACCCGCAACTTCTACATCACCGTCAAGGATCACGATGAAGATGATGTTGGTGTACGGATTGGCGTCTGGCATGTGCTGCCCAAGAATGCGGTGCGTCGCTTCAAGCGGGAACTGCATGTCGAGGCGGCCTATGACGAGGACGAGGCCAATCGACAGCCGACAGGCGATCTAACGCCAGTGCCCAGCCACATGGGAGGCAACAATGAGCAGCTGCAGCAGCTAGCACCTTCGCTCCGTGCGGAATTCCCTGTCGTTGTGCCGGAGAACGAGCAGCTCTTCTATGAGAGATTACTGCGTGTGCCGGGTGGCACAGTGGTTCTCTACCTGCATGGCAACACGGCCACCAGGGGCAGCGGTCATCGGTCCGAGGTGTACAAGCTGCTGCGGCAACTTAACTATCATGTGTTTGCCTTTGATTATCGCGGCTATGCCGACTCCGATCCCGTGCCACCCACGGAGGAGGGCGTTGTGCGGGATGCCTTGATGGTCTTTGAGTATATTGCCAATGTGACATCGAATCCCATTTATATCTGGGGTCATTCCCTGGGCACGGGCGTCGCCGCACACATGGCCGCCAGGCTGGCGAGCCTGAAGGAGCGTGGACCGCGTGGTGTCATATTGGAGAGTCCGTTCACCAACATACGCGACGAGATTCGGCTGCATCCGTTCTCGCGACCCTTTCGACATTTACCCTGGTACGATTTTACGATCTCACAGCCCATGTACGACAATCGATTGCGCTTCGAGACGGACAGACATGTGCACGAGTTCCCCCAGCCCATCATGATCATACATGCCGAGGACGATGTCGTGGTGCCGTTCCATCTGGGCTATCGCCTGTATCGCATTGCGCTGGACAAGCGCAGTCGCTCCTGGGGGCCAGTGGAGTTCCATCGATTCGATGGTGTTCACCGCTACGGACACAAGTATTTATGTCGGGCACCAGAGATTCCCAGACTGGTCCAGAACTTTGTGGAGAACTACCGCAATGCGATCTATTAGACAACTGCTAAGATTTCTATTTCGAATTGCGCAGTGCAAAGACGTATTTATTATAATTTTTATACAACGGAGTATTTTAATTTATTTTATTTTCTACAGCCGCAATGTTACAAAAATTTTTCACTCGGTGTATCAAATTAAAATAGTCATTTGAATAGGAAACAGCAACTGTGTTTTATGTCATTGTTTGCAGTTATTATTTATTATTATTATTATTTCTGTTTAAATTTTCTAATAGCGCGGTTTATCCAGTGTGTACATCCCATTTTCTGGTTTTATCGAATTCGATCTGGAGACATCACTGTTATTAACAGTTCAATAACAGTCAACATTTTTGTCCTCTTAAACTGGCTGTTATACCAGGGCTGTAAGCTATCATTGAACATCGATATTTTAATATCGAATTTAAAATGAGCCAATTGAAGCACTGCTGTTCCAAAATTTTTTGCCAGCATTGTAATATTAAAATATTAATAAAAGAAAGAAACTTGTCACTACTTTCAAAGTGACTTTTTGGCGTTTTCGCGGCAGATATGTATCGATTGACGATAGATTTTCTCTAATTGTAATCTCGCGATGCCACCTTGTTTCGCCAAAGTTGCGCCAAGGCTGAGCAACCCAACACTGTTCAACTCACTCATGAGCAAGCAACCCAACACTAGTTCAAATATGGCGCTGGTGTGTTGTTGTCGCTCCCACAGTTTGGCCGAAATTAATTCGCGTTAATCGCGTTGCGCAAAATAAAACATAAAATTGCAACTAGGCAAACAAAGCATTTGCAGTCTTAATCAAATAAACCTGCAAGTTCCTTTCGAAGCGGCAACAAAAAACGGAGTTGCAGTACAACAAAACGAAGTAGCCGAAAAAAAATTTGTGTCTCTACTCCTTGAAAAGGAGTTTAGTTTTTCGCTCTTCGTTCATGTGTGTGTGTGTGTTTGTTTGTGTGAGTGCTGTGGATGTAAAGTGCTGCCAAAAACCGAATAAATTGAATTAAAATTTTCGTCGGAACGAAATAGAAAAAGTAAAAGTGGAGTTAACAAAAGACTGCGAAAAAACCCGAGATCGAGACGCAGCAAGCACTTCTTTTATCGGCGTTTAGTTTATGTCGCTCGCCCGCCGCCGCTCGCATTGAGTGTGTGTGTGTGCGTCACTGCTGACTGCAGCAGGAAAAAGGGAGTAGTTGGCAGGCAGGCAGGCAGCAGACACCAACACCAACACCAACGCATTTTCCCTGTGAAATTAAGCAAAATGTTGTGGTAAGTTTCCTTTTTTTCTTCACATTTATTTATAATCTGCATCTGCTGAATCAGAGAATCTGTCTTTGAGTTGGCCCCCGTCGGCGGCCGCTGCATTTTCTGCGCATGTTTTTGCCCACGACTTCCGCTTTTTGCTCCCTTTTTAGTGCGGTGGCTGCTGCGGCAGCGACGCCGACCGATGTCGGCTGCTGCTGCTGCTGCTGCTGCTTCATTCCTGCTCCCTTTTCTGCTTCTTCTTTCACACAACACGCCCTTTTTCGCATGCGTCTGTGTATGAGTGTGTGTGTGTATTTTTTTTTGTGTAAAGTGCAAGCTCTAGCTGAATAATTTATGCCATTTTGCGCATTTTATATAAATTTGTGTGAATTTGGTCGCTTGCAGTATACTAAGTTGACCAATAGAGACACTTGGAACAGCTGTCGGTCGCATCGCATCTGCCGTGGAATCCAAACCTGTTTTTGCATACATTTCTTACAATGCGAATGTGTGTGTGTGTGCCAGCTGTGCCTTGCGCCAGCTTTAATTGTTTTTATGCGTTGCCCTCGGCTGCTCTGCTCCACTGCAATGACCGCCTTCTTCTTCTTCTCTCTATCTTTTGTTGTTCTTCTTTTGCAGCTTGTTATTTTTTTGGTGTTTGTTACTGGGCGCAGGCTCTCCATATTTATATCCTCGCTCTCTTACTTTACTCCCAAACTCCCATTTGCCAGGTTGCCAAACAAACAAAATCCACCGTTGCCAATTTGTGTGAGTGTGTTGAACAGAGAGAGAGAGAGAGACTGAGAGAGCATAAAAAGGTAGCTGTGATGTGAGGGCAACGCGACGCGGGTGGGGCTGTTGATGTTTCAACTTCTCTTTCATCTTTATCATGTTTGCTTGAACTTTAATTTATGGCAACCAATGTTGGCTTTGGTTTTGTCTCTTTGCAATATTTAAATGTCAATGCACCGTCAAGGCCCGGCTAAACCTGCCCCCACCACTGCATATGTATGTATGTATATTCCCACTCCTCGGCCTCCCACGAAGTGACAACGAAGTTGCATCACTAGAGTCACATGACTCACATTTTATTTTATGTATGTTTGTTTGTACGTTGCTGCCAAATGAAGCGGGCCAAAGACCCGCAGCACACACACACACACACACATACAAACATGCATAGGGCTAAAACAAAAAGCCGAAAACCAGTTCAGAAAGTAGACAAAAACAACAACAACTACAGCAGCAAATTCAAATGGATTTGTTATTTATTGGACGGGAGTAAATTTGCATTTTGTGCTTCAATTTGTGCACTCTTTGTGTTTAGCCAGTGTTGCCGAGCTGCTGTCAGAGGACTCGATAGATAGTAGTGTGGAGTGTAGCTGTCACATTGAGGTACTTTAATAGTTAAACACCGTTAACCTAGTTTCCCCCTACCCAGTCGTTTGCAGCTGCGGCAATTGGGGACGACGCTTACTCAGTGATAAGATTAAAATTACACCCAAAATACTTGCACTGAATACATACATACATACATACACATACATAGTTTTATCAGCCATTCATTTATTCCCCTTTGGCTTTACGCAGACATTGTTTACGTTTGTTTTGCTTTGCTCTTCGGCATTTTTAACGATGACTAAAACTTTGTACACAAGAAATCGCTACAAACTTTTTCCACGTATTTTATGCGTTCTCCTTGCGGTCTTCTTCTGCCCCTGCCCCTGACTCTCTTTATATTTCTCGGTTTGCTTTTGTTTATGTATTCGCAGTTGCACTGAATCATAAACTTGCTCCGTCACAATTGTGACTAAACTTCCTCCACGCGTGTCATAGCAAGCAGCTTGCAGGTCAATGCATTTAACTCGTGTCTGTCACAAATCTAATTAACATTTCCGCATAGCCGATTTACGTTTTATCCAGTGTCATTTCCTTCCATCTCTCCTCCCACACACACACACACACACACAGCATCATCCAATAAAAAGTGCATTTGTGTTTTGTTTGTTTGTTTGTTTTATGGCTTTTGTTCTGTTTTGCTGAGTTATGGCAAAAATGCGGGTAAAAGAACCAAAAGAAGAGTCGAATTCGATTTTATCTTTCTGTCTAACATACTGGGTGGTTGAGTTGAAGAGACTTTATTACCGCTAGCTTCCTTTCAATTATCGGCTAGTTGCTTGCCACAATTGTATTGCCTAATGACTTTATTATTATTGTACAACAAAAACCAAACAGCATTGCCATTTTCTTTAAGCATTTATATTCAATTTTATGGTGCGCCAACGTCAACTGCATAATTCATAAGTCTTCTTTGAGCCTATCTGCCTTTCAGTCCGTCTGTCTGTCTATCTTTCATTCCGTCTGTCTGTCTTTGTTTCAGTTCCATCGGATGCGTGAAACGTGTTTGGATTTTCATTAGAGCTTCTGTTATTTTCTTAGTTATTGTTTGTTGTTTCAATAATTTGTGCTTTTTAATTATTTTTTCATTCATGAAACTCATTTGCAATGAGAGGAAACATTTCAATATCTGTTTTAATTTTACTTGCCAGCGGAATGTGAAATGATAAAGACACTTTGATACAAGTTATCGCATTAAAATAACTTGTGCATGTGTCAGTCAACAATTAACTGAGAGAGTTCAGTTCCACTTGGCTAAAGCAAAGCTTCCGTTTCTCCCCCCTTTCCCCATTTCCCCCCTCGTCTTGTCTTGGTTTTCAACCAAAATCAGGCATAATTGTGGCTGGCCATTTTTAGTGCGCATAACCGCAGTTGAGGAACGCATCGAAGATTATTCAGCATGCACATGAATAACTACGAACGAATACCCGATATGAGTCTGTGAATGTAACGTGTATGATGATAAATACATGCTCTCATATGGCATAAATTGTAGATGCAACAACAGCAACAACAACATGAACGAAATGCACAGATAAGCAGAACGGAGAATTGAGAATTCGCTTAAGTGGCAGCTTTTTCAGGCGTTACGTTCCATTGTCTTGGCTTTGCATTTGCTTTGGAGGCCGACGCCGCATTGTGGCTCAAGTACAGACAGACACACAACAAACACAGCACACATGGCATCAAGAAAATCATCACTCACAATCCTAAGCTACACCTATTGCGTTTATACTATGCACATTTTACGAAAACATTCCAAGAATCGGTAATAAAAACACTACAATTTTAAGGTATTCAATTGATAATGAATTGATCATCAATTCATGAATTTTCCACATTCAACAAATCATGAATTTCATGGCATAAACGTTGTAATATACATATATAATTGCAAAATGTATGCCATGAAATTTGAGTTAGAAAGCAGCGGCCTCAGCTGGCTGAGCAATGCACTCAGCAAAATTTCGGCAGCTGTGTTGGTCCAATTAATTTGCACACTCGGAGAAATAGCGTGTAGATTTTTGTATTGAATGCATGGCATTTATTTAACTGAGTTAATCCATCAGTAATCAAAGTTTCTCACGGTTTTTTTTAAACATAATCAGTTAATCAT
Source organism: Drosophila subquinaria (assembly GCA_037043405.1). NCBI lineage: Eukaryota > Metazoa > Arthropoda > Insecta > Diptera > Drosophilidae > Drosophila > Drosophila subquinaria. The sequence continues at coordinate 7,158 of JBAMBL010000990.1, read as the reverse complement.
TAATCATTATAAAGCTTACTTAATTCAAAATAAATATTACGAGTTCCAAGATCGCTTTTGGACACAATCTATAATATTTAAAGATACTGTAATTGTTTTGACAAGAATTAAAATCAAATGTTTATTTATTTATTTTCTTTTTTGTAATTTTTTTAAACAGGATTTCTGTTACCTCTATGGCAATCTAAAAATCTAATTTTAAATTTTTAAGTCTCATAAATGTTTATTAAAGTACATTTTTTAAAATAGTAAAACCCATTGAATTTTCAATCCATATGCAATAATAAATACCAAAGAAAATGAAGCTTAACCATTTTTTACGGCCTAGATATTTTGCCACAACACCGACCGGGATTAGCCATAGTTACGGCTGATTCTTTCAGCCCACTTCCTGCTGCTCCACAACGCCCTCTACTCTTGACTTGATTTGTTTTTCTGTTATTTAACGGTCTGACGCTCCGTAATTGCATGCCAAACTCGAAATTCTAAAGTCATTGTACATTTTTAGCAAGTTGCAGTTTTATTGAAACGGAAATTCATTTACAATTGGTTATAGCAAGTTTTTCTACTGACTGTTTTTTTCTGCTTTTGCTTTGTTTCGTAGAAATTCCATACAAAAATAAGTACATTTATCTTCACATATTCTATATGTAGATATTTCCACCAAATGTTTTGTTTCTTGTGTGGGCAAATTCTGGGAAAGCACCAAAGAAAAAATAAAGAAAACCAAATTTTGGGCATTTATATAATTGTTGTTATAATTATTGATGTTATTGTTGTTTGTGTGTTGCGTTTCAAGGTAAATTACGATGTGAAAATTGATCATGAAAATGTGGCCAAGTCGAATCGTATTAAAAGCAAAGTGCGCAGAATTCAAAGGTCGCCAACTCAAGAGAAATATGGGGAAGGTCATTGCACAAGCTAATGAACCATAAGCTGATAGAGTCATTGACACAAAAAACCCAAAATAATGATATATATTATATGAATAGAGTATTGCAATTTTGTAATATTACAAAAAAACTAAATTGTAATGCGGACATTTCACAATCCATTGACCCTCCCAAAGCGGAAAATGCTGCAAACGCTGATTAAATACAAATCTTTAGAGTAAGAGAAGAGAGACATGAAATTGAATTGCCACAGTGACCGACGCTGATATCGAGTCAATCGTTGTACTATAAGTTCCCTTGAGTTTTATTTTTCCTACACTCCCTTTACATTTTCCTTCTCTCAGTTGCACACTCCGTACTATGCCTTAAAGTGGAATTGCAAGCACTTGAAGTGCTTCCGGTCGCTTGGTCTGAGACTCTGACTGCCACTGCGACTCTGAGTCTCATTCTGATTCTGATTCTGAAATTTCACAGGCATCCAACGGGTTTCTTTTTGTATTTCTACTTACTAAAAAGTTCAGCTGAGCAAAGTTTTCTTTTCGTTTTGATTGCATGAAAATGCTGCTTTTTTTCTTTTCTTTTTCTTTTTGCTGTTTTTGGCCCCACACAAATATACGGAGCTTTTAGATGCACATTTCCTAAGTGCCGTGACTTCTAGAGAGATTTCCTCTCTTGCACTTGAGACGCAGAAGTATTTGGAATAATACGAGTGCGAATACGAATGGACGGTAGTTGACTTCTTTTTTTTTTGCTTGCATAAGCATTTTTGGTGCAGGTTACCTGCCTTTTTTCCACTCGATTTGAACTCTGTATACCCTGGAATAAGTTAGGCAGGAAGCTTGTGTTATGAGTGGAGAAAAAAAAAGAACAGCATCTGTTTAATTTGATGTCAAGAGTGGACCTAAATTAATAAAACCTTAAATTAATATTTAAAATACATTTTTAAAAAACGAAAAAAAATTAAATTAGTTGGTTAAAAGTATAAAAATAGGGATATTCGGAAATACGATTATTCACTTAATATTTTTGTGATTCGCAAATCTAAAAGACAGCTTCTAAATTAAAGAAATCAATTTTAATAGATTAAAACTAATTAATTAGCTGTATAATCCATTTTTAAAACTAAAAAATAAATATCACGATCAACATGAATTATATTTAGTATACAGGGTATATTTGCAATCGCGTATTTTCTGAAAAAAAAGAACAGCATCTGTTTATTTTGATGTCAATAGTTGACCAAAAGTAATAAAACATTAAATTAAAATTAAAAAATAAATTTTTAAAACGCTAAAAAAATGAAATTAGTTATTTAAAAGTATAAAAATCTATGGATATTCAAAACTATGACTATTCACTTAATAACATTGTGATTCGCATGCTTCAAAGATAGGTTCTAAATTGTGGAAATCGACTTTTAAAAATTGAATCCTGATTAAAACTAATTAATTTGCTAGATAAATATTTTATAAAATAAAGAAAAATATCAAAAATAACAAAAATTATATGTTGCATACAGGGTATATTTGCAGTCGCGTACTTTCAGCACTCGCATTGTAAATGTTATTGTTGTGATAGTTGTTATTGTCGCTATTTACATTTTTATTTGTTATTTTGCGCTCAATTGCTGTGGCTTGCCCCGCCCACCTTCTCCAGCCCCTCGTCTGTCAATGTGTTAACTGATTATATTATGATTATGATATTTTTTTATGTCCGCTTCTCACTTGAACTTTGTGCGCGCTATCTTGCAACAACTGGCAACTGGCTACGACTCCGTGTTATGGGCGGTAAGTTCGGTTGCATTGTCGTCCTCTGGGTCTATTGTGAGGTCAACTTGATTGTGTAGCATAGTGTAGTGTAATAATTTAATAGATGCCTTTTGTGGCGCGCTTTCTTGTTGAATTTTATCACTGAAACATTTGTGTTGTGGCATCTGCAGCGATAACAAAGCGAGTCAAGAGAGTGAAATGAATGGACTATTGGAAAGGGCATATAGGAGGGTTGGGGATGGGGGATGGGCTAATGGATGATGTTGTAAGAAAACATTATTCAATAATTATCGGTCGTTCTTTCGTTACCAAAAAGAAATTGCCGCGCTTCATTAAATTGATGCTCGGTCCGTCAGTCAACCGAACAACAACTTCAAGATAATGATAAATGCTTTTTCAAAAATTACTTCTATGGATACTCATTTGCAAATACGCTTTCAAAGAGTTTCATTTTAGGTCAAGCTTCGATTTTAACTTACTTAAAGTAGAGTTCAGATTGGGTGCGACTACGATAACAATAAATTAATAGCTTGTAGCTAGTAACATTGTTAATTGGCAGCTGAAGAAGCTGAAGAAGCCCTGCCACGATGAGATGCAGAACTTGACTTGCCGCTTGGCTGATCGCTTCGCTTGCCGTTTTTGATATGCCTGGGAGTCTTCAGTATTCTGAACTTGCTGATTTAGGTCATTCCCAACAGTAGCAGATATAAACATGAATAAGAATTGACGTATTTGTATACCCTGTAAGTGAAAAAGATTTATAATAGCTTTTCAATTATATAAAACAGTGGTGGGCACGCAGTGGCTCCGGGAGCAGCGGTTGCTCCTAACTTAGGTAGACTCTAATAGGGTTGTTGTTGTTGTTGTAGTGCTCCCGAATTCGGATTTCGTGCCCACCGCTGATATAAAACAAAAGTGTTTTTCTTTACTGTACTGGAATTCTATTATCTTTTTATATTTAATTCAAGTTTTCTATAAATTTGCATATAAAACTTTGGTACAGGGTATCTTCCAGACATGCACGTTTATTTTCATTCGTTTTTTGGCAACATCCATCAACAAGATTCAGTTTATAAGCTGCTCGCATTCACAAGTGAAGTCCGAGTTGTGACGGCGACTTTGAAGTGGCGACCTGAATTCACAGCAAGCCAAATTAAAGCATAATTTAGTAATTTGTCCAAGTACACGAGAGTGAGCGGGAGACGGAAGACAAAGGAGGCTGCTTGCCCTTCATCTCCTCACAATTGTGGCAAAAACCAGTTTTGGGATCTTCACTCAACGTGTGCTACAATCGAAATGAAACGCATTATGCGAGTGCCAGGAAAATAAATGGAAATCGTCAGTTAAAAGAAACATTTTATGGAAGAGCCACAACATCTACATATGCATCATGTATGTGGGGTCTGGTTCTTCTTCTTCTGGCCAGGGCCTGTTGGCGTTAATTGGCTGACTAAGCGAACAGGTGCAGATTGACGATTACTTCAACTGCAATGACGTTAAATTATTACAAGAAATTTCAACGGGGGGTAGGATTTAAGTCATAGTTTCGTACTCATTTTCATGCACTTTGTGCACTTATTTTTAAACTTTAAACCCACGGATGAAAAAAATTAAAGATTGAACTGCAAATAAGCTTAATATTTAGATTTATTTGCAGCTCAATCTTTCTTAAATCAATCAGGTCAAGTCTATACATTTTTTTAGCCTTTCTTTTGCCTATGATTTTCAAAAACATTTTGTGTAATTATGATATCTTGTACTTATTTTGATCCGCTGCTCCCGGAGCCACTGTGTGCCCACCGCTAATAAAATATCTTGAATTATTATTTAAAATCGCTTTAATTAATTTATTTAATTACATATTCAAAATATTTTGAGCAAATTCATTCTTATATAAAGAATAGTTTGTTTCTTAAATTTAATGACCTCTTTTGATATTCAGTTTATTTTGATTATACAATGTTTTCAATTTACCAACAAGTTTTTCTAAGCTTACAAATACTTAATCACGCTGAGTACATTTAAATTTGTTTTTCAACTTTTGTTTCTGTGTGTATTAACAAATCTAACGGGTCACGCAAGCAATTAAACCATAACAATAAAAACAAAAACAAATTAGGAAATTTCCATGTGCAATGCGACAGCACAATTTGTTGTTGTTATTCTTTGTGTGGAGTGCAAACATTTTGTAGTCCTTGTTTTTGGAACAGGCATGGGAGAGAATGGCATGGGAAAGTTGGAAGGGGGTGTTGAAACTGTGGTGTGTCCACTGACATCATACCCAGTTAACACCACACAGAGAATGGCACGTAGAAGTCATGAAAATTCCTGGAAATTTATATGTATGTGTGCAATGAATGTAAACAAAAACGTTGCATAGTCCCAGAGAGTGTTATATGCTCACCCTTGTGGCGGATCCTCATTTTGCCTTTGGGTTAAATGGCGAAATTGAAACGATGCAGTGAAAAACTGTTTGTTGCCCAAATCGTCATTCAATCGGGGGTGAATCGTCATATGAAACCCAAACGAGTCAACTGCATATAGGGGGGCGGGGGGAATCCCTGTTTCCAGGGGCTGTTTGCAGTAACTTCTCGTCGAGTATTGGACATTTTAATTGCCCGCCAGTTTTGAGGACAGGTCTCGCCAAAGGAAGCGGCACATGTGCTCCCCCTGCTCTGGATGTTGGTTATGCAGTGTCCTTTGTGAGCGTCAGGGTTTATTTGTTGTTTGGCCAATATGAGGAATTGTCCAGTTGTGTTGTTAAAATTAACTCGCAAAATGTTATCCTATTAATGGGATTAGCAATGCAGAAAAGTCTAAGGAGAACAGACAAGCGACATTCAATTGAGTTAAATAAAAAAGAAAATAGGAAAATAATATTTATAATAAATTATTGTACATACAGTGTGCCACTAATGTCTTCATACACCATAAGTTTCTAACATTTGCGTATAATAAAGATGTTTTTTGCGGGTTTCTTATATTAATCTTTTATTCACTTAAATTTCGTTCTAATGATATAAAAATTTCTTTAACCCATTAAGTACTCGACAAAAATTTTGAATTCTAAAAAAAGGCTATTTTCAACCTTCTTCCTCGATTAAAAAAAAATATTTTGATGCAGAAAAATTCTTCAAACTATTCTTAAATTGACTGCAAAAAAATTATTTTTCAAAAATCTCTTCGCTAGTATTTTTTTATGATTTTTTGAAAATTGCTATTTTACTACTTTAACCCTCTTTTCCTCATTTTCATACAAAAAGTGTCTTTTTAGCAATTTTCAAAAAATCATAAAAATTACAAGCGAAGAGAATTTTGAAATTTTTTTTATTATATACATTTTTTATACTCAAATTTGACAAATTTATGGTGTATGAAGACATTAGTGGCACACTGTATAATTATATCCTCTGCTAGAATACCTCACTCAAAAATAGTATACCATAAGATTATTTCATTAATTCAGATAATTTTCTTAAACTCACAATTCTTTTAACAGGGTTACTCCTTACTTAGCAACATACTCGATCAATAATGTTCCTCTGCAACGCATATCGACTGTTGAAGATCTTGGTGTCCTTTTTGATAATAAATTATGTTTCACTCTTCATATTTCTTCCATTGTAAACAAGGCTAAAGGCACTCTTGGATTTATAAAGCGTTGGTCAAAAGAATTTAATGACCCGTATGTCACTAAACTTCTATACACCTCTTTAGTTCGACCTATTCTTGAATACTGCTCTTGTGTCTGGAATCCTCAGCACAAACTTTACCAAGACCAAATTGAATCTGTACAGAAACAATTCCTACTTTTTGCACTTCGTGATTTTGCCTGGAATCCAAATCTCCGTTTGCCACCTTACTCAAGTAGACTTCTGCTTCTAAATCTCCCGTCCCTTGCTCACCGCAGAACTGTTCTTGGTGTTATCTTCCTCCATAAATTAATTACTGGAGATATTTGCTCCCCTGCATTATTAAAACGTATTAACTTCAATGTCCCCTTTAGGGTGTCTAGGAATTTCGCTCCATTATTCTTGCTTACATGCACTACTGACTACGCTTTGCATAATCGTTTTCGAGTTCTATGCTCTGACTATAATGAATTATATCATTTATTATCAAGCAATCTCTCTCTCCACCTTATAAAAGCTTCTCTTTTTAATCACCTCCGGTTAAATCTCTGATCTCTGATCAAAGATTTTCCTAGAGGTTTTTAACTTTACTAATTTGTATTGATCTGATTGGGTTTTTCTGGGTTTTCCCCAATCCTTGCAACAAATGTTGGATCAATTATAATTCCTTTGCATATCCCAGACTTAACTTAATTTAATTTAACTTAATTAACTTAATTTATTTCTTTTAGTGAACAATTAAAATTTACATTTACTTAATTTATTACTTTTTAATTTTAGTTCTAGTTTAATTCATTAAATTTAATTGTCATATTTCATTTACTCTTTGCAGACTGCTTTTAGTCGTGCTATAATAATAAATAA
>JBAMBL010000989.1:0-18297 GCA_037043405.1 Drosophila subquinaria | reverse complement strand
AGAATTGTGAGTTTAAGAAAATTATCTGAATTAATGAAATAATCTTATGGTATACTATTTTTGAATGAGGTATTCTAGCAGAGGATACAATTATACAGTGTGCCACTAATGTCTTCATACACCATAAATTTGTCAAATTTGAGTATAAAAAATGTATATAATAAAAAAAATTTACAAAAATCTCTTCGCTAGTATTTTTTTTTTATTTTTTGAAAATTGCTGAAAATCCCCTTTTTGTATGAAAATGAGGAAAAGGGGGTTAAAATAGTAAAATAGCAATTTTCAAAAAATCATAAAAAATACTAGCGAAGAGATTTTTGTAAATTTTTTTTGGCAGTCAATTTAAGAATTGTTTGAAGAATTTTTCTGCATCAAAATATTTTTTTAAATCAAGGAAAAAGGTTGAAAATAGACTTTTTTAGAATTCAAAATTTTTGTCGGGTACTTAATAGGTTAAAGAAATTTTTGTATCATTAGAACGAAATTTAAGTGAATAAAAGATTAATATAAGAAACCCGCAAAAACATCTATATTATACGCAAATGTTAGGAACTTATGGTGTATGAAGACATTAGTGGCACACTGTATGTACAATAATTTATTATAAATATTATTTTCCTATTTTCTTTTTTATTTAACTCAATTGAATGTCGCTTGTCTGTTCTCCTTAGACTTTTCTGCATTGCTAATCCCATTAATAGGATAACATTTTGCGAGTTAATTTTAACAACACAACTGGACAATTCCTCATATTGGCCAAACAACAAATAAACCCTGACGCTCACAAAGGACACTGCATAACCAACATCCAGAGCAGGGGGAGCACATGTGCCGCTTCCTTTGGCGAGACCTGTCCTCAAAACTGGCGGGCAATTAAAATGTCCAATACTCGACGAGAAGTTACTGCAAACAGCCCCTGGAACCAGGAACTCCCCCCTATATGCAGTTGACTCGTTTGGGTTTCACATGGCGATTCACCCCCGATTGAATGACGATTTGGGCAACAAACAGTTTTTCACTGCATCGTTTCAATTTCGCCATTTACCCCAAAGGCAAAATGAGGATCCGCCACAAGGGTGAGCATATAACACTCTCTGGGACTATGCAACGTTTTTGTTTACATTCATTGCACACACATACATAGAAATTTCCAGGAATTTTCATGACTTCTACGTGCCATTCTCTGTGTGGTGTTAACTGGGTATGATGTCAGTGGACACACCACAGTTTCAAACCCCCTTCCAACATGCCATTCTCTCCCATGCCTGTTCCAAAAACAAGGACTACAAAATGTTTGCACTCCACACAAAGAATAACAACAACAAATTGTGCTGTCGCATTGCACATGGAAATTTCCTAATTTGTTTTTGTTTTTATTGTTATGGTTTAATTGCTTGCGTGACCCGTTAGATTTGTTAATACACACAGAAACAAAAGTTGAAAACAAACTTTAATATACTCAACTTGATTAAGTATTTGTAAGCTTAGAAAAACTTGTTGGTAAATTGAAAACATTGTATAATCAAAATAAACTGAATATCAAAAGAGGTCTTAAAAACAAACTATTCTTTATATAAGAATGAATGGGCTCAAAATATATTGAACATATAATTAAATAAATGAATTTAAAAGATTTTAAATAATAATTTAAGATATTTTATCAGCGGTGGGCACGCAGTGGCTCCGGGAGCAGCGGATCAAAATAAGTACAAGATATTATAATTACACAAAATGTTTTTGAAAATTATAGGCAAAAAAAAGGCTAAAAAAATGTATAGACTTGACCTGATTGATTTAAAAAAGATTGAGCTGCAAATAAATTTGAATTTTAAGCTTATTTGCTGTTCTCTTTAATTTTTTTCATCCGTGGGTTTAAAGTTTAAAAATAAGTGCACAAAGTGCATGAAAATGAGTACGAAACTATGACTTAAATCCTTCCCACCGTTGAAATTTCTTGTAATAATTTAACGTCATTGCAGTTGAAGTAATCGTCACTCTGCACCTGTTCGCTTAGTCAGCCAATTAACGCCAACAGCCCCTGGTTAGAAGAGGAAGAACCAGACCCCACATACATGATGCATTTGTAGATGTTGTGGCCCTTCCATATAATGTTTCTTTTAACTGACGATTTCCATTTATTTTCCTGGCACTCGCATAATGCGATTCATTTCGATTGTAGCACACGTTGAGTGAAGATCCCAAAACTGGTTTTTGCCACAATTGTGAGGAGATGAAGGGCAAGCAGCCTCCTTTATCTCCCGTCTACCGTCTCCCGCTCACTCTCGTGTACTTGGACAAATTACTAAATTATGCTTTAATTTGGCTTGCTGTGAATTCAGGTCGCCACTTCAAAGTCGCCGTCACAGCTCGGACTTCACTTGTGAATGCGAGCAGTTTATAAACTGAATCTTGTTGATGGATGTTGCCAAAAAACGAATAAAAATAAACATGCATGTCTGGAAGATACCCTGTACCAAAGTTTTATATGCAAATTTATAGAAAACTTGAATTAAATATAAAAAGATAATAGAATTCCAGTACAGTAAAGAGAAACACTTTTGTTTTATATCAGCGGTGGGCACGAAATCCGAATTCGGGAGCACTACAACAACAACAACAACCCTATTAAAGTCTACCCAAGTTGGGAGCAGCCGCTGCTCCCGGAGCCACTGCGTGCCCACCACTGTTTTATATAATTGAAAAGCTATTATAAATCTTTTTCACTTACAGGGTATACAAATACGTCTATTCTTATTCATGTTTATATCTGCTACTGTTGGGAATGACCTAAATCAGCAAGTTCAGAATACTGAAGACTCCCAGGCATATCAAAAACGGCAAACGAAGCGATCAGCCAAGCGGCAAGTCAAGTTCTGCATCTCATCGTGGCAGGGCTTCTTCAGCTTCTTCAGCTGCCAATTAACAATGTTACTAGCTACAAGCTATTAATTTATTGTTATCGTAGTCGCACCCAATCTGAACTCTACTTTAAGTAAGTTAAAATCGAAGCTTGACCTAAAATGAAACTCTTTGAAAGCGTATTTGCAAATGAGTATCCATAGAAGTAATTTTTGAAAAAGCATTTATCATTATCTTGAAGTTGTTGTTCGCTTGACTGACGGACCGAGCGTCAATTTAATGAAGCGCGGCAATTTCTTTTTGGTAACGAAAGAACGACCGATAATTATTGAATAATGTTTTCTTACAACATCATCCATTAGCCCATCCCCATCCCTTTCCAATAGTCCATACATTTCACTCTCTTGACTCGCTTTGTTATCGCTGCAGATGCCACAACACAAATGTTTCAGTGATAAAATTCAACAAGAAAGCGCGCGCAACAAAAGACATCTATTAAATTATTACACTACACTATGCTACACAATCAAGTTGACCTCACAATAGACCCAGAGGACGACAATGCAACCGAAATTACCGCCCATAACACGGAGTCGTAGCCAGCTGCCAGTTGTTGCAAGATAGCGCGCACAAAGTTCAAGTGAGAAGCGGACATAAAAAATATCATAATCATAATATAATCAGTTAACACATTGACAGGCGAGGGGCTGGAGAAGGTGGGCGGGGCATGCCACAGCAATTGAGCGCAAAATAACAAATAACAATGTAAATGGCGACAATAACAACTATCACAACAATAACATTAACAATGCAAGTGCAGAAAGTACGCGACTGCAAATATACCCTGCATACAAAATATATTTTAGGTTCATTTTGATATTTTTCTTTTTTTTTTTAAATATTTATCTAGCAAATTAATTAGTTTTAATCAGGATTCAATTTTTCAAAATTGATTTCAACAATTTAAAAGCTATCTTTTACAATAATATTGGTGAATAGTCATATTTTTTAATATCCCTAGATTTTTATACTTTTAAATAACTAAATTCATTTTTTTAGCTTTTTAAAAATGTATTTTAAATTTTAATTTAATGTTTTATTACTTTTGGTCAACTATTGACATCAAATTAAACAGATGCTGTTCTTTTTTTTTCAGAAAATACGCGACCGCAAATATACCCTGTATACGAAATATAATTCATGTCGATCGTAATATTTTCTTATTAGTTTTAAAAATTAATTATATAGCTAATTAATTAGTTTTAATCTTTTAAAATTGATTTCCACAATTGAGAAGCTAACTTTTAAACTTGCGAATCACAAATATATTAAGTGAATAATCGTATTTCCGAATATCCCTATTTTTATACTTAACTAACTAATTTAATTTTTTTTAGTTTTTTAAAAATGTATTTTAAGTATTAATTTCATGTTTAATTACTTAAAGTCCACTCTTGACATCAAATTAAACAGTTGCTGTTCTTTTTTCTTCTCCACTCATAACACAAGCTTCCTGCCTAACTTATTCCAGGGTATACAGAGTTCAAATTGAGTGGAAAAAAGGCAGGTAACCTGCACCAAAAATGCTTATGCAAGAAAAAAAAAAAAAGAAGTCAACTACCGTCCATTCGTATTCGCATTCGTATTATTCCAAATACTTCTGCGTCTCAAGTGCAAGAGAGGAAATCTCTCTAGAAGTCACGACACTTAGGAAATGTGCATCTAAAAGCTCCGTATATTTGTGTGGGGCCAAAACAGCAAAAAGAAAAAGAAAAGAAAAAAAGCAGCATTTTCATGCAATCAAAACGAAAAGAAAACTTTGCTCAGCTGAACTTTTTAGTAAGTAGAAATACAAAAAGAAACCCGTTGGATGCCTGTGAAATTTCAGAATCAGAATCAGAATGAGACTCAGACTCAGAGACTCAGACCAAGCGACCGGAAGCACTTCAAGTGCTTGCAATTCCACTTTAAGGCATAGTACGGAGTGTGCAACTGAGAGAGAGGAAAATGAAAAGGGAGTGTAGAAAAAATAAAACTCAAGGAAACTTATAGTACAACGATTGACTCGATATCAGCGTCGGTCACTGTGGCAATTCAATTTCATGTCTCTCTTCTCTTACTCTAAAGATTTGTATTTAATCAGCGTTTGCAGCATTTTCCGCTTTGGCAGGGTCAATGGATTGTGAAATGTCCGCATTACAATATAGTTTTTTTTAAATATTACAAAATTGAAATACTCTATTCATATAATATATATCATTATTTTGGGTTTTTTGTGTCAATGACTCTATCAGCTTATGGTTCATTAGCTTGTGCAATGACCTTCCCCATATTTCTCTTGAGTAGGCGACCTTAGAATTCTGCGCACTTTGCTTTTAATACGATTCGACTTGGCCACATTTTCATGATCAATTTTCACATCGTAATTTACCTTGAAACGCAACACACAAACAACAATAACATCAATAATTATAACAACAATTATATAAATGCCCAAAATTTGGTTTTCTTTATTTTTTCTTTGGTGCTTTCCCAGAATTTGCCCACACAAGAAACAAAACATTTGGTGGAAATATCTACATATAGAATATGTGAAGATAAATGTACTTATTTTTGTATGGAATTTCTTTCGAAACAAAGCAAAAGCAGAAAAACAGTCAGTAGAAAAACTTGCTATAACCAATTGTAAATGAATTTCCGTTTCAATAAAACTGCAACTTGCTCAAAATGTACAATGACTTTAGAATTTCGAGTTTGGCATGCAATTACGGAGCGTCAGACCGTTAAATAACAGAAAAACAAATCAAGTCAAGAGTAGAGGGCGTTGTGGAGCAGCAGGAAGTGGGCTGAAAGAATCAGCCGTAACTATGGCTAATCCCGGTCGGTGTTGTGGCAAAATATCTAGGCCGTAAAAAATGGTTAAGCTTCATTTTCTTTGGTATTTATTATTGCATATGGATTGAAAATTCAATGGGTTTTACTATTTTAAAAAATGTACTTTAATAAACATTTATGAGACTTAAAAATTTAAATTTAGATTTTTAGATTGCCATAGAGGTAACAGAAATCCTGTTTAAAAAAATTACAAAAAAGAAAATAAATAAATAAACATTTGATTTTAATTCTTGTCAAAACAATTACAGTATCTTTAAATATTATAGATTGTGTCCAAAAGCGATCTTGGCACTCGTAAAGCGGTTTAAATTTAACATTTATTTTGAATCAAGTGAACTTTATAATGATTAATGATTAATTGATTGTAAAATAAATGCCATGCATTCAGTACAAAAATCTACACGCTATTTCTTCGAGTGTACAAATTAATTGGACCAACACAGCTGCCGAAATTTTGCTGAGTGCATTGCTCAGCCAGCTGAGGCCGCTGCTTTCTAACTCAAATTTCATGGCATACATTTTGCAATTATATATGTATATTACAACGTTTATGCCATGAAATTCATGATTTGTTGAATGTGGAAAATTCATGAATTGATGATCAATTCATTATCAATTGAATACCTTAAAATTGTAGTGTTTTTATTACCGATTCTTGGAATGTTTTCGTAAAATGTGCATAGTATAAACGCAATAGGTGCTGCTATGTGTAGCTTAGGATTGTGAGTGATGATTTTCTGTGGGTTTGTTGTGTGTCTGTCTGTACTTGAGCCACAATGCGGCGTCGGCCTCCAAAGCAAATGCAAAGCCAAGACAATGGAACGTAACGCCTGAAAAAGCTGCCACTTAAGCGAATTCTCAATTCTCCGTTCTGCTTATCTGTGCATTTCGTTCATGTTGTTGTTGTTGCTGTTGTTGTTGCATCTACAATTTATGCCATATGAGAGCATGTATTTATCATCATACACATTACATTCACAGACTCATATCGGGTATTCGTTCGTAGTCATTCATGTGCATGCTGAATAATCTTCGATGCGTTCCTCAACTGCGGTTATGCGCACTAAAAATGGCCAGCCACAATTATGCCTGATTTTGGTTGAAAACCAAGACAAGACGAGGGGGGGAAATGGGGTAATGGGGGGAGGAACGGAAGCTTTGCTTTAGCCAAGTGGAACTGAACTCGCTCAGTTAATTGTCGACTGACACATGCACAAGTTATTTTAATGCGATAACTTGTATCAAAGTTTCTTTATCATTTCACATTCCGCTGGCAAGTAAAATTAAAACTGATTTTGAAATGTTTCCTCATTGCAAATGAGTTTCATGAATGAAAAAATAATTAAAAAGCACAAATTATTGAAACAACAAACAATAACTAAGAAAATAACAGAAGCTCTAATGAAAATCCAAACACGTTCCATGCATCCGATGGAACTGAAACAAAGACAGACAGACAGAATGAAAGATAGACAGACAGACATATGGACAGAAAGGCAAATAGGCTCAAAGAAGACTTATGAATTATGCAGTTGACGTTGGCGCACCATAAAATTGAATATAAATGCTTAAAGAAAATGGCAATGCTGTTTGGTTTTTGTTGTACAATAATAATAAAGTCATTAGGCAATACAATTGTGGCAAGCAACTAGCCGATAATTGAAAGGAAGCTAGCGGTAATAAAGTCTCTGCAACTTAACCACCCAGTATGATAGCCACAAAGATAAAAATCGAATAGAAAATACAGCAACAACAAAAATTCGACTCTTCTTTTGGTTCTTTTACCCGCATTTTTGCCATAACTCAGCAAAACAGAACAAAAGCCATAAAACAAACAAACAAACAAAACACAAATGCACTTTTTATTGGATGATGCTGTGTGTGTGTGTGTGTGTGTGTGGGAGGAGAGATGGAAGGAAATGACACTGGATAAAACGTAAATCGGCTATGCGGAAATGTTAATTAGATTTGTGACAGACACGAGTTAAATGCATTGACCTGCAAGCTGCTTGCTATGACACGCGTGGAGCAAGTTTAGTCACAAGCTGACTGACGTAGCAAGTTTATGATTCAGTGCAACTGCGAATACGAATACATAAACAAAAGCAAACCGAGAAAGATAAAGAGAGTCAGGGGCAGGGGCAGAAGAAGACCGCAAGGAGAACGCATAAAATACGTGGAAAAAGTTTGTAGCGATTTCTTGTGTACAAAGTTTTAGTCATCGTTAAAAATGCCGAAGAGCAAAGCAAAACAAACGTAAACAATGTCTGCGTAAAGCCAAAGGGGAATAAATGAATGGCTGATAAAACTATGTATGTGTATGTATGTATGTATGTATTCAGTGCAAGTATTTTGGGTGTAATTTTAATCTTATCACTGAGTAAGCGTCGTCCCCAATTGCCGCAGCTGCAAACGACTGGGTGGGGGAAACTAGGTTAACGGTGTTTAACTATTAAAGTACCTCAATGTGACAGCGACACTCCACACTACTATCTATCGAGTCCTCTGCCAGCAGCTCTGCAACACTGGCTAAACACAAAGAGTGCACAAATTGAGGCACAAAATGCAAATTTACTCCCGTCCAATAAATAACAAATCCATTTGAATTTGCTGCTGTAGTTGTTGTTGTTTTTGTCTACTTTCTGAACTGGTTTTCGGCTTTTTGTTTTAGCCCTATGCATGTTTGTATATGTATGTGAGCTGCGGGTCTTTGGCCCGCTTCATTTGGCAGCAACGTACAAACATACATAAAATAAAATGTGAGTCATGTGACTCTAGTGATGCAACTTCGTTGTCACTTCGTGGGAGGCCGAGGAGTGGGGATATACATACATACATACACACATATGCAGTGGTGGGGGGAGGTTTAGCCGGGCCTTGACGGTGCATTGACATTTAAATATTGCAAAGAGACAAATCCAAAGCCAACATTGGTTGCCATAAATTAAAGTTCAAGCAAACATGATAAAGATGAAAGAGAAGTTGAAACATCAACAGCCCCACCCGCGTCGCGTTGCCCTCACATCACAGCTACCTTTTTATGCTCTCCCAATCTCTCTCTCTCTCTCTCTCTCCTCAACACACTCACACAAATTGGCAACGGTGGGTTTTGTTTGTTTGGCAACCTGGCAAATGGGAGTTTGGGAGTAAAGTAAGAGAGCGAGGATATAAATATGGAGAGCCTGCGCCCAGTAACAAACACCAAAAAAAATAACAAGCTGCAAAAGAAGAACAACAAAAGATAGAAAAGAAGAAGAAGGCGGTCATTGCAGTGGAGCAGAGCAGCCGAGGGCAACGCATAAAAACAATTAAAGCTGGCGCAAGGCACAGCTGGCACACACACACATACACACACACACATTCGCATTGTAAGAAATGTATGCAAAAACAGGTTTGGATTCCACGGCAGATGCGATGCGACCGACAGCTGTTCCAAGTGTCTCTATTGGTCAACTTAGTATACTGCAAGCGACCAAATTCACACAAATTTATATAAAATGGCATAAATTATTCAGCTAGAGCTTGCACTTTACACAAAAAAAATACACACACACACACACATACACAGACGCATGCGAAAAAGGGCGTGTTGTGTGAAAGAAGAAGCAGAAAAGGGAGCAGGAATGAAGCAGCAGCAGCAGCAGCCGACATCGGTCGGCGTCGCTGCCGCAGCAGCCACCGCACTAAAAAGGGAGCAAAAAGCGGAAGTCGTGGGCAAAAACATGCGCAGAAAATGCAGCGGCCGCCGACGGGGGCCAACTCAAAGACAGATTCTCTGATTCAGCAGATGCAGATTATAAATAAATGTGAAGAAAAAAAGGAAACTTACCACAACATTTTGCTTAATTTCACAGGGAAAATGCGTTGGTGTTGGTGTCTGCTGCCTGCCTGCCTGCCTGCCAACTACTCCCTTTTTCCTGCTGCAGTCAGCAGTGACGCACACACACACACTCAATGCGAGCGGCGGCGGGCGAGCGACATAAACTAAACGCCGATAAAAGAAGTGCTTGCTGCGTCTCGATCTCGGGTTTTTTCGCAGTCTTTTGTTAACTCCACTTTTACTTTTTCTATTTCGTTCCGAGGAAAACTTTAATTCAATTTATTCGGTTTTTGGCAGCACTTTACATCCACAGCACTCACACAAACAAACACACACACACACATGAACGAAGAGCGAAAAACTAAACTCCTTTTCAAGGAGTAGAGACACAAATTTTTTTTCGGCTACTTCGTTTTGTTGTACTGCAACTCCGTTTTTTGTTGCCGCTTCGAAAGGAACTTGCAGGTTTATTTGATTAAGACTGCAAATGCTTTGTTTGCCTAGTTGCAATTTTATGTTTTATTTTGCGCAACGCGATTAACGCGAATTAATTTCGGCCAAACTGTGGGAGCGACAACAACACACCAGCGCCATATTTGAACTAGTGTTGGGTTGCTTGCTCATGAGTGAGTTTGAACTAGTGATGTAAAAAAACATCGATGCATCGAGCATCGATGTTTCTTCAGCGATGTTTCTCGATGTTTTCCGATGTTTTTGTTGATGCCGATTTATCGATGTTGCATGGCGATGCATCGATGTTTTGCAAAACATCGGCTGCCGCACTTTCATCACGCCATTTTCGCCGCTCTGACAATGAGTTTGTAGTAATTTGGGCAGTGTTTGCTATGCCTAAGGGAGTAAATTGGTCAAACATACTATAGCTACAAGAAGGCTTACATATGTCTTCGCAAAGTTCTCATCAGAAAGACCTCTTGTAGTTTGTGCTTATACTTTTAAAATAAAAACTGTTTAAAACTTTAAAACTGCTATGAAAGCATACGTTTTTAAGAGAAAATGAGCTTCATTAATCTAAGAAACTCTAGTTTTCTTCTAAAAATAGTATGGATTTCAAACATTAGACATACATCGATGCATCGATGTTTCGACCCGATGTATCAACTAACATCGATGTTAAATTTTGAAAACATCGATGAGCATCGACATCGATGTTTCCACTCAAATTTACATCACTAGTTTGAACAGTGTTGGGTTGCTCATGAGCGAGTGCGAACAAAAAAGAGTATGCACCGTGTGGCAGCCTTGGCGCAACTTTGGCGAAAAAAGGTGGCAGCGTTGGCTTCGCGAGATCGCGGGAAAATCTATCGTCAATCGATAAATGACTGCTGCGATAACGCCAAACTTGCATTGAAAATAGGTGACGACAAGCTTCTTGTTTTTTAATATGAAATATTACAAAGCTGGGAAACGTTTTTGGAACAACAGTGATTTAATTGGCTCATTTTAAATTCGATATTAACATATGAAAGCTTACAACCCTGGCATAACAGCCAGTTTATAAGGACAAAAATGTTGACTGATTTTTAACTGTTAATAACAGCGATGTCTCCAGATCGAATTCAAAAAAACCAGAAAATGGGGTGTACACACTGTATAATCCGCGCCATTAGAAAATTTAAACAGAAATAATAATGATAATAAATAATAATAACTGCAAACAATGAAATAAGACACAGTTGCTGTTTCCTATTAAAATGACTATTTTAATTTGATTTACCGAGTGAAAATTTTTTGTAACATTGCGGCTGTAGAAAATAAAATAAATTAAAATACTCCGTTGTATAAAAATTATAATAAATACGTCTTTGCACTGCGCAATTCGAAATAGAAATCTTAGCAGTTGTCTAATAGATCGCATTGCGGTAGTTCTCCACAAAGTTCTGGACCAGTCTGGGAATCTCTGGTGCCCGACATAAATACTTGTGTCCGTAGCGGTGAACACCATCGAAGCGATGGAACTCCACTGGCCCCCAGGAGCGACTGCGCTTGTCCAGCGCAATGCGATACAGGCGATAGCCCAGATGGAACGGCACCACGACATCGTCCTCGGCATGTATGATCATGATGGGCTGGGGGAACTCGTGCACATGTCTGTCCGTCTCGAAGCGCAATCGATTGTCGTACATGGGCTGTGAGATCGTGAAATCATACCAGGGTAGATGTCGAAAGGGTCGCGAGAACGGATGCAGCCGAATCTCGTCACGTATGTTGGTGAACGGACTCTCCAGTATAACGCCACGCGGTCCACGCTCCTTCAGGCTCGCCAGCCTGGCGGCCATGTGTGCGGCGACGCCTGTGCCCAGGGAATGACCCCAGATATAAATGGGATTCGATGTCACATTGGCAATATACTCAAAGACCATCAGGGCATCCCGCACAACGCCCTCCTCCGTGGGCGGCACGGGATCGGAGTCGGCATAGCCGCGATAATCAAAGGCAAACACATGATAGTTAAGTTGCCGCAGCAGCTTGTACACCTCGGACCGATGACCGCTGCCCCTGGTGGCCGTGTTGCCATGCAGGTAGAGAACCACTGTGCCACCCGGCACACGCAGTAATCTCTCATAGAAGAGCTGCTCGTTCTCTGGCACAACGACAGGGAATTCCGCACGGAGCGAAGGTGCTAGCTGCTGCAGCTGCTCATTGTTGCCTCCCATGTGGCTGGGCACTGGCGTTAGATCGCCCGTCGGCTGTCGATTGGCCTCGTCCTCGTCGTAGGCCGCCTCGACATGCAGTTCCCGCTTGAAACGACGCACCGCATTCTTGGGCAGCACATGCCAGACGCCAATCCGTACACCAACATCATCTTCATCGTGATCCTTGACGGTGATGTAGAAGTTGCGGGTGGCATAGAGTCCAATGCTCGCGGGATTGCTCAAATCAAGACCCTTGGGATATGTGACTGCAGAGAAAAGAGAGCTTATTATGAAGAGCAGACTGTAATTAGGGGAATTCCCCCGACTTACTAAAGGTGAGAAAGAGTATGCCGCGTTGCAGCGTAACGGAAAATCGAAATGCCAGTGGCAGCAGCACGAAGAAGGCAAAGAACACCACCAGGGCTATTATCAGGCAGGGCAGTCCAACTCTGTGAAGTAATCGCATTGTTAGTTGGTGTATTAATCGCTATTATCCAGTGCCAGTATCATTATAAGTATGTACAACGGTTACTACCACAACACGAATTATGTTACTACTACGACTACACACAAAATGATTATAATAAATACAGATTAAACTTAAAATTTTAGATGACATTTGATTGGAATTCACACAGTAACTGGATCGAAGATCGAAGCACACCTAAAGCTAAATCGGAACACTATTTAAATCAGCGGTGGGCACGAAATCTATTAGAGTCTACCTAAGCTGGAAGCAGCCGCTGCTCCCGGAGCCACTGCGTGCCCACCACTGATTTAAATTGTTTTTTTCTTTGGGAACGCGAGCGATATTGCCAAAATATCGTATTTATGCCACGATGCAAAATTGATCAACAAAAACAAAAACATACTTATTACAATTATGATCAAAAATAAAAATAAATATTCAACATAAAAGCAGGCAATTAACTATGAATTTACAACAACATCAATTACAATTTGTGGCTAGAAATGCGTTGCGATCGAGCATAAATACTTACAGCCCATTTAGCCAACAAATGAGGAGTGTTCCGGGAATGGCCGTTGCAGATAAAACTAATTTAAGACAATTATGAAGCTCGTACATTGTGCATTAACATTTAATATCGTCGTAAACACGATATTCCAGACTTTGTTTTAATAATTTTTGTTTATTTTTCTGTACAGCTGAGCGAGGTTATATTTGGGACTTGATTTGATTTGATTTGTTCTGTGCAAGAAATTTTACTTTTGTTTCTGTGAGTTTTTTTTTATAAAAACGTTACTAAGCGTCTAACCGAACGTATGGAAGAGAATAAACAAAGTTACTTGATTATTAGCTTAATAATATAACAAATCGAAAATGAATCAAAGCATGCACAAAATTCCCCCCAAAAAAAAGTAAAGCTGAACTTTGGAATGACCCAAAAAAAAGTGAAATTCTCTGTTGCTGATAAGACAGAATGCGATCGACTTAAAGACTATTACGTGTGTGATACATGAATACGTGATAATATCATATCTAATATTATATACGATAATGAGGACAGTTAATGTTAATGATTAATTATGACACATTCTGCAAAATCAGCAACAAATTACATAAAAAACTTCGTGATTTGAAAAGCACAGAAAGTAGCGAAATAAATTGTAGACTACAAATTACAAATGAAAAGCGTTAGTTAGAAAGAAAAGAGACTTTAAATTCACCTCTTGAAGAAATGCCGCCTACGCGCAAAGAGCATAACTGTAAATAGTCAACAGAACGAAAGAAAAAAAGTGAGAGAACAAGAACATTGGGTTAAAAATGTTTGGATTAATCATAAACAATACAAGGATCGCCAATTAAAGCTGGGTAATGAGTAAATAGACCTCAAACCAGAACAAAAAGTGCTATTATAAATTTATTGTACAATGTACGTATACTAAGTTAATTTTAATGATTCAACAATTTCACAAACAATTTGATAAAGCGCCAAACGCAACGATCGTTTCAACCAGCTCGTTTAGTTTCGTATGACTGACTGCTGAACTGAGTCAAAGCTGCAGATTGGAGCGAGAGGGCAAGTCCAGCAAAGCAGTGCTGTCATTTTAGCTAATTTGTAGCTAATCTTACTTTTTTTAGATTGCCAGATAACTATGATATACTTCAATAAATAAATAAAGTTTTTCTTGATATTAACTGAATATCGCTGTTGCAAGATCTTTACATTTAAACTGATAACCTTAGCTTAAAAAATTAGTTATCATCATGTTTTAATCTTTTGCTAGCTACTTTAAATCAAATTAGTCTTTGAAATTCTGGCAGCACTGCTACCAGTGTTGCCAGGAGTTAAGCGCCCGCATAAGCTAGATTTTGAGTAAAAATAAGCTAAAAACAAAATTGCAAATAAAATGCAAGAAAATGTTACGACTCGGCTTGGTTCCGTGGGGCAACGCCGGCTAGCTCTGTCACCTCAGGGGGGGTTGTTAACCAATTGCCCGCCGAGCCGCACAATCGCAATCATCGATTCGCACTCTCAACGATTACTAAACTAAACACGACACAAACATCGCAAAAACAACACAAATATCGGACACACATATCGGCGGCTTTGCTCTTATACCGCAGCGTACCCACCCTACCTGTGGCGGCAACTTTCGAATTCAAATTTAGTTGCGCCACCCAACAAAAATGTTCTCCGGCGACTATCTTACTCCATGACGATGCGATCCCCCTCCCACAATAAATCCTCTACTCACGCATCATTTTCGTTTCAACTTATTAATATTTATTTATAATTAAGCCCTAACATATTTAAATTTATTTAACAATTCTGTAAATATATTTCAGTTACTTTCTTTCCTTTGATCTGTCTTGATTTTTATTTATAATTTCCGATATTAATGGCTCACTGTCTTGTTTTCATTATTTTTTTATTATGTGTGCATATATGAATATATATATATATTTTAAATACCTACAGGGGCCTAATAAACCTACAGAGCTCTGGGTGTATTTCGGGGCCTGCGGGGAAAATGTCAAAATAGATTTTGGGCGAACGAAAAGTGAACACAAAAAAATAATACAAAATCATAAATAAATAAACCAAACAAAATCAACGGATAAACAAATAAATTATAAAACGAAGAAATAAACAAAATCGAAATTAAATATAAATAACGAGTTAAATAAATTAAATAAATAAATTTAACAAAATGATAAATAATAAATTAACAAAAAATTAATAAATAATAAATAAGTGAATAAAGCAAAAGTTGAATAAATTAAACGAAAGAAAATTAATAAATGAATTTACGTTAACCGAAAATAAATAATAATAAAATTAAAAATAATTTAATAAATGATAATCCGCCAGGTCCGGTGAAAATGTGGGGAAATCAAAACGATGCAGCTCACCCCGAGATTGACGCAGCTGACCGCCGAACTGCAGGTGCTCCCAAAAATATACGCACTGCAGGGGTCGCTGACGTCACCGCTGCCGATGCGCTGCTGTTACAGCTGTTGTTGTCGCTGCCGCTTCGTATGTGTGTTTGGCGGGCTTTTATTAATTTGTGTATTTGTTGGTGTGGATTTTAATTTGTGTTTTAATTGTTCGTATATATGTATGTAGTATTATATTGCTTTGTTTTGGTTTTTTATACTGTGTTTTGTTATTGCCAACTTGTGGCTATTTGGTTGTACTGTGGTTATCGATGCTGTTGATTTTTATGTAGCTTAGTTTATTTGTTGTTGTTGTTGTTGCTGTCACTGCACTGAACTGCACATATGCTTCACTGTATGTATGTATGTTTGTATGTGTGTATGTATATATTGTGTGAACAATAATTAATCACGACAATAAACGAAACTTCGACACTGCACTAACCAAAACAAAGCTGACACAAAACAAAAATCCACTAAACTGACGCTCGTGCAAACATATGTATATAAACGTAAATATCGCGCTTTAAACAAAAAAATCTTGCCGCCGGCCAAGCTCCCAACGCTTCTTTCTGCGTTCGAGCTTCAAACCCAACTCCCGCTTGCCAGCAAAAATCGGCTGTTGCTATGCCAAACTTTTTGCTCTCTCTCTCTGCACACGCAACGGGTCTCCGAGTCAACGGCCGATCGTCCTTGGCATTGACCCATATTTCGGTGCATTCTGCAAGCCGCCCACGCATACAAAAAAAAAACTTACTCTCTCTCTCTCTCTCACGCACTCTTATACGCCCTCTCTCCTATGCAATATGGCCGAACTATCGGCCTATCGCCTGTGCTGTGCCTTTTTTTCTTCGCCGACCACGGTCACACTGGCTCTTACTTATAAAATTAATCGGCCACCAGACCCAGATGCAACACCGGCACGAAGATTTCAGCCCGGCCCAACAAGGAAAGTGGCGCAAATATTCGTCTGCATGGGACTGGTGTTTGTCTCGAGCGTTGCCCCAATTCTACCGCGCCCAACGTAGGCCCACGCCCACACTACACCATCAATTATCCTTCGCTCCTCTGCCCATCATTGCCGGATATCTTTGGAGTGAAACACCCCGACCGGACGCCCTTGCTCATCCTCCAGCTCGTACATATTGGAGCCAATAGCCCTCACGACTCTCGCTTTGAGGAACTTTCGAGCAAACTTTGCGTTGTACGCCTTGCTGAAGTTGCTCAAACTAAAGTTGCGTCGGAACACTTCTTGTCCCGGAACCAAGTGCAACTCGCGTGCTCGCTCATTGTAGCGTAGGCTGCTTCGCTCATACGCGACATGAAGCTGTTTCTGGATCTTCTCCTGGATCAGCCTCTGCCTGTCTGCCCTGCCTAAAGATGCGAATTCGTGCTCACATAGGGATTTGAGTTTTCGTCCGAGTGCGTACTGTGTGCCGTTCAACATCAAGTGTTGGCCAAACAATGCGAAAAACGGCGTCACCCCAGTCGCTGTGTGAACGCTATTGCGCAATGCCACCTCGATCTCCGGCAGATACAGGTCCCACTCCCTATGGTCAGACTCCAGGTAAGCCCTAATCGCCGCCAATACCGATCGATTCACTCGCTCTGCTGCGTTGCTTTGTGGTGAGTATACAGCGGTTCGCAGGTGGTGGATTCCATAAGCTTGGGTCATCTCCTCGAAGACCTTGCCAGTGAACTGTCGGCCATTGTCTGAGTGGATTACTTCAGGGACACCAAACTTAAGGAACACCTCCTGCACCAGAAAACTCACCACGCAGCTCGCAGTCGCGTCACGCATGGCCTTCAGGAAAGTGAACTTGGTGAAATGATCCACCACGATAAAGATCCATGCGTGACCTCGCTTCGATCTCGGGTATTTTCCCAAGAAGTCTATATAGAGCTTCTGGAACGGCCTCTCCGTGACCACCTCAGCTCCTATCCCGACCTGCATCCTATAGTTCGTCGCTTTTGTCTCTTTACAGAGTCCACAATCCCGCACGAACTCCGCGACCTGGACTGCCATCTTCGGCCAGAAATACTGCCTCCGCAAAGCATGCAGTGTTTTGGCTACGCCGCCATGTGCCGCTGTGTGCTCCTCGTGCGCTCTCCTCACCAACTCATGAGTGAGAGACGCAGGCACCCACAACTTCCATGTCGACCCATCAAGCTCTTCTTCCAACCGATTAACCATGATCCGTTTAAATATCGCTCCGCCCTCAACCTTTAAATCTGGTAAGTGTTCCTTGTTCTCCTCCACCTCTCGAACTAACTCTTGATACTCCTCAGATTGGAATTCATTTGTCTGGAATCCCAAGGCCTCGCTCGGATCGAAGTCGGAACCCTGCAGATCCGCTACCTCGGCACCTAGACTTCGCGAGAGCGTATCTGCTACTACGTTATCGACACCCTTGCGATGCTCGATCGTGAAGTCTAGCGCCTGGAGCTGCAGTGACCACCTGGCCAACCTACCACTCAAGTCTTTAAGGGACATGAGCCACTTCAGGCTCGCATGATCAGTGATGACCGTAAAAGGCATTAACTCGATATATGGCCGAAATTTTTGAATCGCCATGATTGCGGCCAGGCACTCTTTCTCGGTGACCGAGTAATTGAGCTGGTGCTTATTTAGCTTCGCAGAGAAATACGCTATCGGTCTCTCATGC
>JBAMBL010000988.1:0-14640 GCA_037043405.1 Drosophila subquinaria | reverse complement strand
GTGCCATCATCGTGCAGAGCACATTCGAGCGGGAACAGTTTCGGCCCAACTATGACCTGATTGTGCCGCCCATTCTGGGCCCGCCTGGCGGGGATGTGTGGCAGGAGTGCGCCAGCATGGTCCCAGCGCGTCGCAAGTACTTGCTATCGTTCCAGGGCGAGCTGCGTCCGGCACTGTCGCTGCAGGCAGCGGGCAGCCAGCCACTGGATGACTTCATCTTGGAGCACCTCAAGGACATGTCACGCAGCGCCACGCAGGATCAGTTTCTGCTGCAATTCCAGTGTGTGCCCGCCACGGAGGTGCAGGATGCGGACACCCTGCCCGACTGGACGCTCTGCGGCTCGGATTCGTCGCGCAAGCAGCTGCTCAAGGATTCGACCTATGCGCTGATCCTGCCGCCGCTGGGACAACGTGTCAGCTCCACGCTGATGCTGGCCCGTCTCTACGAGGCACTGCGCTCCGGCGCCGTGCCCGTCATCCTGGGCGCCGACGAGCTGCGTCTGCCGTATGCCGAGACTCTGGACTGGCGACGTGCCGCGCTCCTGCTGCCCAAGGCACGGATTACGGAGCTGCATTTCCTGTTGCGTGCCGTGCAGGATGCGGACCTGCTGCTCCTGCGTCGCCAGGGGCGACTCATCTGGGAACGCTACCTCAGCTCGGTGCAGGCCACGGTGGACACGGTCATAGCCAGCATGCGCGACCGACTGGGCATACCGCCACGTCCGGTGCCCTCGGTGGTGGCCCAGAGCGTGTTCAACAACACGTTCATACCGCTGAAGTCGGAGCCGCCCGTGGGCATGGACACGGAGCCGGAGGAGTCGCTGGGTCCCATTGAGCCACCCTATGCGAGTCCAGCCTTTCGCCGGAACTACACCATACTGCGCATGCACTCGAAGGAAGCGTGGAACGACTGGATGGATCCATTCTATTTGTATCCCCAGCTGCCCTTCGATCCGGCGCTGCCCTCGGAGGCCAAGTTCATGGGCTCGCACACGGGCTTCCGGCCCATTGGCAAGGGCATTGGCGGCGCTGGCAAGGAGTTCAGCGAGGCGCTGGGCGGCAACTATCCGCGGGAGCAGTTCACCATCGTGATCCTCACGTACGAGCGCGAACAGGTGCTGATGGACTCGCTGGGCCGGCTCTACGGTCTGCCCTATCTGCACAAGGTGGTCGTCGTGTGGAACTCACCGAAGCCGCCGCTGGACGATCTGCGCTGGCCCGATATTGGCGTGCCCGTGGCCGTGGTGCGTGCGCCACGCAATTCCCTCAACAATCGCTTCCTGCCCTTCGATGTCATCGAAACGGAGGCGGTGCTCTCCGTGGATGACGATGCCCATCTGCGGCACGACGAGATCTTGTTCGGGTTTCGTGTGTGGCGCGAGCATCGCGATCGTATTGTGGGTTTTCCGGGTCGCTACCATGCCTGGGATCTGGGCAGTCAGAATCTCTGGCACTACAACTCCAACTACAGCTGCGAGCTGAGCATGGTGCTCACGGGCGCCGCCTTCCTGCACAAGTACTACATGTATCTGTACAGCTACCATCTGCCCCAGGCCATACGCGACAAGGTGGACGAGTATATGAACTGCGAGGATATCGCCATGAATTTCCTCGTCTCGCATTTGACGCGACGGCCGCCGGTTAAGGTCACCTCCCGCTGGACGTTCCGTTGCCCGGGCTGCCCCGTGTCGCTCAGCGAGGACGACACGCACTTCCAGGAGCGGCACAAGTGCATCAATTTCTTTAGCCAGGTGTTTGGCTATACGCCGCTGCTCAACACGCAATATCGCGCCGACTCGATTCTGTTCAAGACGCGAATTCCGCACGACAAGCAAAAGTGCTTCAAGTACATTTAGTTTGTCGCCTCCAGACGCCGCCTCCTCCTCCCTCACATATCATCCTCAGCCAGCGGACGTACTTAGGCGGAATCAGTTAAGGAGATTCTCTTTTTGTTCCATGTACATAACCGACAACAAGGCCATTTATTCTCGGCTTGAGATCCAGTTTGCAATCGATTATATATTGTATATGTCTATATATGTTAATTATATACGTGCTTTGAGATTAATCCTGTTCTCAGCTGCTGAGCAATCGCAATACTGCACGTACAGTAATAACTCGCTAATTGGAAAACCAAATTTAAATTATTTTTCAACCATATCTGTTAAATAATGTTTGGTAATCATAATCATTAGTATTTAGACTTTTGATTAAAAGTCGAACTAATGATTAAATTACGATTATTTTCGGTTTTGCCAAATTATTTAATGATAACGATTACAAAAAATCAAAAATAATCTAAAATTATTACAATTATTCGAAAATAATCAGAAAAAAAAAAAAAAAATTCTTTTTGAGTATTCGGATTATTTTTGATTTTTTTCTGATTATTTCTGATTATTTTGGATATTTTGATTGTGAAAATTTAAAATAATTTGATTTTTACTAAATTGTCATAAATAATCAAAAATAATTAGAAAAAATCAAAAATAATCCGAATACTCAACAAGTCTTTTTTTTTATTGTATCTGATTATTTTTGAATAATTGTAATAATTTTAGATTATTTCTGATTTTTTGTAATCGTAATCATTAAATAATCACAAGTTTTTCAACAGTGAATTACATAGTCACTACGATTATTTCCAAAAACAATCTTATTGGCCGTGTTCACCAGAACAAATCGACAACAGAAAATCGATGAAATTTGCATGATTATTCTGGTGAAATGCAGTGATTAACAATCATGATTTCAAATTTCTTGATTATGATGACTGAAAATTCATCACCAAAATAGTACGCTGAAATTTTCTGATTGTGATGCTTTGTTATCGAATAAACAAAATACATGATTACTGATTGATTAGTTCTGGTGAACGCGGCCATTGATTTAGAAATTCTAATCGAAATTTAACAGGCATGTTTTCAACAAAGTTCAATTCAAAAGTGTTTTTAAATATTTTTTACAAACACACAAAAATTAGAATTATTAGAAAATTCTTTAAATTGTATTCAAAAAATTGTGTGTTCCAATTAGCGAGTGAACACAGTACTTAGAACATGTAAATATTTTTAAGTAAAAACTTCGGCTTGTCGAAGATGGCAAAGATTTGATGTAATCCAAAGAGTTTGTAAGACTTTCAATACGCTAAGTTCTAAGTTCAAAAATTCAGCAGCTGTCTATGTATATAAATATATATATACTATATATATATCATACATCATCGAATTAGAAATTTATAATTATAATTTTTCCTGTCATTTTTACACGCAATTATATAAATAAATGTACGCTTTAGAATTAAATTAATATTAATTTCGAACAGAAAACACAGACTAGACAAATATATATATAAATGTATGTATAACTATCAAATATGTGTTTGTATTTATTATAACTTTCATTTCTAATCAGAAGCATTATCAGAATGATTCATTCATTGTGGAAAGCGCGTAATTAGCAAATTCCATGACAATTCCACAATCAATCAGAAAAACAAAATCAATTTGCTGATTAAAATAAATTTTTTATCAGAAATAAAATTCCCAATTGATGTCAAAACTAGAAATGTTTTAAATGCATTTTGTTTGTATTTCACTTCATATTTTTGTTATATTATATATTTCCATTTTCAAAAAAAAAACACGTATGCATTTGTTTTAAAAATAATATTAATGCTGATTAGTAAATATGGAGTAGATTATGTATATATGTATTAAATAAATAAGAATGTTAGGAAACAGACGATTGACAATTTTTTTTTGTTTGTTTAATTTATGTATTTGTTTTGTTTTATGCATGTGACGCGTATTATTTTATTATTATATCCCCTAAACGTTATCTTTCCATTGTGTGGACTTAATATTAATATTATGTATGTATGTTAGCAAAAGCTAGTACATGGATATCATATGTGTACATACATATGTGTGTATTTATGTATAGAGATGTTTGTTATAAATCTTGTGAGTTTGTTTTCTAAATTGAGACCTTAAGTTTGTAATGTGTTAATAGGGGGGAATTTTTCAGTATTTCCGTTTTTAGTTAAGGTTTTTTTTTTTAGTTACATATCACAATAAAAATAAGGATGCATAATTACCGTATAGGAGGAGAGTAAAATAAAAGAAGTAACTAATCAAATAAATGTAAAAACTATTGTACAACATAGGCATAAATTTACATACTAGAATTACAGCATTACATTATTATAAACAAATTCAATTTTGATAGACAGCACGTCTGGAATTTGTGGAACTGCTGACTGGCTGACTTATTGATTGATTGATTGATTAGTTGGTTGTTTGTGATTTGATTTGCTTTGTTTTTGTTTCTGTTTTTGGATTTGGATTTGATTTCGTTCAGCAACTTGGTCTAATGCTCCTGCAGACTGAGCTTCAGCGCCTGCTCAATCATCTCCTGCTCCCGCTGACGCTCCAGCTCGAATTTCTGCTGCTCCTGCTGCGAGAGTCGCATCGCCAAGGCCAGATCAGTGTCCATATAACGGAAGCCGCCGTCATCGTCATCCTCGGACACGGGCGAGCCGCTGGCATTGGCGTGGGCGCCCAAAAGTGATTCCTGCAGCACACTGTGAACGGAATGGGCAGAGAGGCGCACACAGAAAGCTTGGGTAAGATGATTGCTAGCAATACTTTGGGATAATGTGGGAAATAAGCAAGCCTACAAAACTCAAAATTTTAGAGTAGTTTCAATTCGATGTATAAAACTTCAGGGACTGCAAATAAGAGTTATGATTGCTAATTTAATCTAAAATAATCAATGTGAAGAAAATATGCTATAGTAAAATGGTATGGTATACACCAAAGTTCCTATTTTACTCGGAACTATCAGCCAAAAACTACTAATTTTGATTTATAGGATATAAATCAAATTTAATTATTATTTTTCATTTTTATTTAAAAAGTCAAAAATTATCTTTAAAATTAAATTTTGAACTAAAAGTTGTGAAATAACACGGTTTTCTGATTTTTTCAATAAAAATAAAAAATAAGCTATTTTTGATTTTTATTTTAAAAGTTTTATTTTAAAAATAAAAGTGAAAGTTATACTATTTGTTTTGATTTTTATGATTTCTAGTATATATTTGGTATTTTTAGTATCAATTGGTATTTTGTTTGCCAATAATTACTTCATACATATATTTAACTGCTACAGAAAATAGAAGAATAAATGAAATACATATAATAGAAAAAGTCGGATCCTTCATTTCGTCCTATATGAAAGGTCTCGAATCATAGATCAAGAATATTTTAAAATTTTGGTAATACACCACTTGGTTTAAAAGATATTTACTTTAACTTTTATTTTTTGATTTTTAAAATAGATGTTACGGAATAACTCTTATATGTAACTTTTAAAATAAAAATAAAAAATTACTATTCTTTTTTATTTTTATTGAAAAAATCAAAAATAATTGTTATTTCACAACTTTTAATTAAAAATTGAATTTTAATGATTATTTTTGCCTTTTCAAATAAAAATTAAAAATAATTGTTATTTCGTAACTTTAAAATCTAAATTTGAAAATATTTTTTTTTCATTTTCAATTTTTATTTTAAAACTTATAGCAGTTGCGGTCCCTGATTTAATTTAATAAGTAATTGTATATTATAAAACCCAATAAAATTGTTTAATGAAAAAATTACCAGCTTTTTTTGAAGACTTTAACTAAGTAAGATTTCTTGCTTTTAAGATTTTTTAGTGAAAGTTTCAAATAGTATAAGATTTATGTAGAAAATTTTGTTTCGAATAAAAATTTTTTTTGATAATTTTTCAGGTTATTTTAAAGGCTCAGATCCAGTTGATAACGTTACCAACTTTTTTTTGAAGACTTTTACTTAAGAGTAAGATTTCTTGCTTCTAAGATTTTTTAGTTAAAGTTTCAAATAGTATGAAATTTAAGTAAGAAATTTTTTTCGAAAAAAAAGTTGTTTTGATACATTTTCAGATAATTTAAAAGGTTCAGTTTCCAGGGTTTATAGAATCTACTTAAAGATCTTCTTCATGTAGCTTAGATCGTTTTTGAACTGTGCGCCCGCCGAGGCGGAGCGACCACGTTGCTGTGGCTCCACTGAGGGCGGGGCCAACAAATGCGAGGGCGAGTGGCGCCCATAGAACTGAGCTTGAGTTTGGGTTTGGGTTTGAGGTGCTGCCACCGTGCGTTTATGTAGGTGCCGACAGGAGGCGGGATTACTAGCATTACATGGCATTGGCCACATTAAAGACAGATCGAAATAAGATATAGACAGAGCACTGATCGATTGCTTACCGTTGCAGCTGCTCGTCGTCCTCGGGCAGCAGCTCGGAGCCGACAGTATGTTGACCGCGTAGCACCTCCCAGATGTCGACCTTGTCGGACTCGTTGTCCTGGCCACAGGCACCGCCCGCGCCGCTCGTCTCCGCCAGACTCTGCTCGATGGCGTACTGCAGCATGTCGTCCTCGTCGAGGGGCATCTGGCGACGCGAGTCGGCGCCACGATTGACATAGTGGCTGGGTATATCGAAGCATCGGTCGTCGACGAGGCAGGTGACGCGATCCTGTTCCTGCAGCGTGGACACATGATCCACGGGCGCGGTCATCGCAAACACATTGCCGAACGTGATGCAGGCATTGAGAACGTGGAAGAGCGGTATCTCGACCTTGACCGGAAAACCAGCCGGCAGTTGCATGGTTATAAAGTCTTTCAGCTTGGACACATGTGGACTGGCCATGGTCGACATGAGATCCAGTATGGGAAGCACTTGTTCCTGAAGACGAATGGGATGCTCCTCGGCCAGCCACAAGTTGGCCTTAAAGCGTTGCACCTTTGTGCTCAAATTCTTTGGTTTGCCTATATCGCGTCCCTGCAGATCCACCTCGGCACTAAAGTACTCCTCCGGCGTGATCAGTGAAGCACGGGGCGTACTGGCGCCCGATCCACAGGCGGAACTGCCATTGCTCTCGCCCAGCAATGCGCTGGCGGCACTGTCGCCATTCTCATTCCCATCGCAGGCAGCTGCTGCCTCGCCCAGACGAGGCGAGGGTGTCTATAAAAAAAGGAATTCATAAATATTAAATAGTCACAAATGAAATTATATATTGAGACCCACGCGATCTTTAATGGCAGCTGGAGCAGCAGCATCCGTCGGCGGCACGTAATCCTCATCAGCAATGCCCAACAAGCTGTGCAGCGGCGTGCGCGCTGTTTTGTTCTAAAAGGAAGAAGGAGCCATTAGATTCAGAATTCTAGCTGGTACCTCAAACGAATTTCGAAACTCATTTAAGGAATTTTAAAAAAGAAGAAAAAAAGCCAAGAATCGAATTTTAGGAATACAATATTGGAAAGAAAAAATTAGGAATCATAAATCAGGAATTTAAACTTAGAAAAATATTCAGAGTACAAAAATTAGAAAAAAAAATTTGGAAAAAAAAAAAATTGGGAAAAGTATCTTTGGTTTTCCTATCATTGGTTAAATTCTTTCGAATTTAAAAAAAAATGCTCAATCATCAAAAGAAAAAGCCAGAGACTTAGAGAGTAGTTCAAGCGTGTCAAGAAGCTGATGCTCAAACTATTGCATTTCTAAAAAACACTGATAAATATGTGCAAAACATGTAGATTTTGAAATAAATGGTTCGAATAAGTATCACATGCGCTGTCAATCGAGGTCCTGATTTTTAAACACATGGTTCGACAAATGTCTTTTTGCAACGCGATTTTTAATAAAATATTTTTGGTTTCGGCTATTCCTAATTTTTGTTTTCCCAATTTTTGTTTTCCCAATTTTTGCTTTCCCAATTTTTGCCTTCCTAATTTTGGATTCCTAATAACTGTATTCCTAATTTTGGATTCGTAGTTTTGGATTTCTAATTTTTCGATTCCCAATTTTGGATTCCTAATTTTTTATTCCGAATTTTCGTATTCTGAGTAATATTTTTCGAATTTTCAGTCATCATAATCACAATATTTTGGTCCGATGGTCTGACAAATGTTGTCTTTTTGCTAATAAATAGGAAGAATCGAGCGATTTTAAATAAAATATTTTAGATTTCGACTTTTTCTAATTTTGGTTTTTTCTATTTTTGTTTTCCTAATTTTTGTTTTCCCAATTTTTGACTTTTCTAATTTGTTTTCCGAATTTTCGTATTCTGAGTAATATTTTTTACATTTGTATATAGAATCATTCTATCTATCTATCTACATCTCAACAACTTTTCCTCTCTCGATATTACCTTGATCTGCTCCTCGCTCAAATGATCCATGCGCGTCTTTGTGACAAACTCCACATTGCTGGCTCCATACACTTTGCAGTTGTAGCCATTGATAATCTCGGACTTTTCACTACGCCAGCCCCAAATGCCCGACTTGTTGCGCTCGAAACTGATCTTGTCCATCTCAATGTTGTTGGTAATGACGGGCGCCGCTAGCCGAGCACGCACTGTGCCAATGGGCGGCGGTATAGCCACAATATCGCCAATATCGCTGCTCATCTGTTCCACCATCACCTCGTGCGTGTCGTGATCGATTTCAATCATTGTGGCAGTTTCCTCTGTCAATAGAAAAACAACAATAAGAGGCAAGCAAAATATGCTAAGGACTAAAACTTACTGCCGCCTTTGAATATGTACGAACGATTGCCACGCTGCCAGGTGTTGTTGTCGAAGCCAAGGAGCGTGGTATCAATGCGCACGTTGGCGCCACGCTTATACACCTTATAGGTGTCGCTGGGACAGAGGCGCGACATGAGCGGCACCCACGATGTGAATTCCCATTTCATTTCAATGTAAAAGTCGGGCGCATCCAGCAGATGTTGCAGCAACTTGGGCACGTGCGTCACACGCTGCACGTGACGCTGCAAGTCGCGAACCTCAATGATGGCAGTCAGTATGTCCACATCGCCGGTACAAACGGCCTCCTGCACAACTAAAAAATACAGATATAATAACTGCATTGAGAGGCATCTCAGCTGTACTTACTTGACCAGCCTGCATGCTCGTAGGTCGCATTGCACTTGGCTGCTAAAAGGCACTTGACACATTGCAGATTCGACAGGCGCACCGCCAGCATCAACGGAGTGCGGCCTCGCGGATCGATTTTTTCCTTATCAATCTGAAAGTTGAGCTGTTGTTAATATTGCTAATCTTCTTGTTGTTGTTGTTGTTGTTATTGTTTGCCATCGAGTCACCGGGGCGCTAATTCAATTAGTAAACTAACACACACACACACACAAAGGTCCCTTGTCACCGTTAGATTCCAGGGCTGGGCAACCGCACCTATTAATTTTGGCACGCCCCACCCCACAGCCACAAACCTTCTCTGTCTGCAGTTGCTGCTGCAGCTCCTCCAGATTGCCATTCCAGATCTGCCAATGCAGCGGATATTCCGTCTTTATTTCGTCCAAACTCTTCATCCTCACTCTCGTTGTGGCGCTGCCGTTGTGAAGTGTTTTCTTTTTTTGTTGAGTCAAAATAAAACTGTTAGCAGCCCCAACGGCATGTGTGTGTGTTTTTACACACACCAAGCAGAAAACAACAACTTAACAGTCTGTTGCACTGTAAATAACAGCAGGCACTGAATTATTCGCTGCCCTCAAAGAATTTGCAAGTTTTTTATCTGTTTTTTTTTAAAACAATTGAATGATGATATATTTAACTATCCGGCGCAGTGTTGCCAATTTAGCTATTTTCCCGACAGATTTAGTGGGTTGCAACTGGCAAATGCGGGATAAATTGTAAAACAGCGGGTAGCGGGAATTACCGCTACTTTAAAAATAATTTTAGCTTCTGGTAACTTCATGTATTTTTATGTTTTACAATGCCACACTTAAACACTTTGTAGTATTTTTTTATCGATCGCCAAAAGAGCATTAAATTTTTGTCGTTTTTAACTATGAAATCAATTGAATCTAGTAACAATTTATGAATCGACCGGTGAAAATGCGTCTCTTGACTTTTCAAATTTTTTTTACATTCCCTCCTAGAATTTTTTGAAGAATTTTTTTCTTTCTCTAGCGTTTATTTAGCTATCAACAAACTTTTTTAATAGCTATTTTCAGCTGTTTTTTAAAGGCTATTTTGGCTTTTCCATGTCCCGAAGAGTTGGCAACACTAATCCGGCGACCGGTTTGCAGGAAAAACTGATAAGTTACTGTTGCTTAACAGAACGATTACATTGCACAGCTGTTTCTAAATTTATTCGATTACAAATTGCAATCGATTTAATATCAGTATCGATTACAAACTGCGTAACTCGCAGAGAGAGAGAACTCAAAATTAATTAATTAATTAATT
Organism: Drosophila subquinaria; assembly: GCA_037043405.1. NCBI lineage: Eukaryota > Metazoa > Arthropoda > Insecta > Diptera > Drosophilidae > Drosophila > Drosophila subquinaria. Next base: position 4,355 of record JBAMBL010000988.1, on the reverse strand, counting down.
AATAATAGAAAATCACATTTAAGATCATACATACATTCCTAAGTTAGCATCTCCAACACAGAGGAGATGGAGGAACTCATCAGATTAGAGGAGGAAATCTTCAACTCACCGCCAAAGGCGGAGCCAGCACCACAAGCTGAAAAAGGCGATAGAGTCCGCCTAAGTGGTGCTGCTCGCAAACGCCTTGCATACTACCGGACTAAAGGAATGCCACTTGAGCAGGCACTGGTCATGGCAAGGCAGCCGATGCCCAAGTCCGAAAAAGGCAGGAAGGCTGAAAGCTCTCTGAAACGGAAAAGATCAGCGAACACTACGGCGGAGACGAATCTGCCGAAGCGTGCAAAGCGTGGGAGTGCAAAACCCGGTGCTGGTGCTGGTACAAGTCCAGCCAGGGTTTCAGAAGTCAAGGCCGTGTCAAAGGATCAACAGGCTGCACAGCCTCTGATACCACGACCGGCCGAGGCGACTGGAACCAGGGAACACCGCTCATACAGTGAAGTCGCCAGTGCGCAAAGATTCGCTGTGATCCCGAAGGGCTATCCTAAAGCCCTACTTTCAACAAAAGAGCTGGCGATGATTCAGGAAGCCATTCTGGATGTGATCCGAAAGCAGCGCGAAGGGACTGTAAAGCCTTTTTTCACGGGCTGCTCTTTCCGTCCAGGGTGGCTACTGATATCATGTGCCAAACAGGAAACAGCAGACTGGCTAAAGGCAACAGTGCCTAAGCTGAAACTGTGGAATGGAGCAGAGGTCGATCTCGTGGCAGAGGCAGATATGCCTAGACCACAGAGATACGTCGGTTACTTCCCCAAAACGGAAAAACATTCCAATGAGGATATCCTCCAACTTCTCGAAGGGCAGAATCGTGCCTTAAGGATTGGAGATTGGAGGGTACTCAACCGGGTGGACAGAGGGAAACACATAGAGCTGACGTTCTCTGTGGACCCGACCTCAGACGATCTGCTCAAGAGCCAAGAGTACATGCTGAGCTACGGCTTTGGGTCAGTTCATGTGCGACAAAGAAGCAGGCACAGTGTAGAGGTAAGGGACACCTCAGCTGCGTCTGAACCTGAGTCCGCCCAGGAGTTGCCCAGTTGCTCCAACAGTTGGTCAGCTTCGAGTTCAAACACTCCTGCGGAGCAACAGACAGAAGCCGCAAGCAGCACAATGGCTGGGCCATCCACCAGTGCCAAGGCTGCCAAAATGGAGCGAACAGCGACCAATTTCCAAGCTGCTAGGATGCGCCTGATGCGCAGCAATCGGGGAAAGATGAGGGCTGCTCGTGGCCGATGGAACTGACCCTCCCCTCCCCTCCACCCCACAAAACAAAAGGCAATTAAAATGCCTGCAAGCAAATCTGCACCACGCAAAGGCAGCCTCGGACGTGCTTTGTTGCAGATTTGCTAAAAGGGATCTGGATATAGCCTTCTTGCAAAAACCAAGGATCCTCTCGGGTAAGAAAAAGTCCTGAACACAAAAAATGGGCAAATTAATATATGCCTTAATAAGAGAGTGAAATTTATACCTCTTTCACAGTTCATAGCTGAAGACTTGTTGGCAGTTTGGGCGAAGGTGCCCACGGCAGGCGGCGAGCAAGAGGCAGTGCTGGCCTCAGCGAACTTTCCAGGGGATTCAAACTATGCCCCACCCGTAAGGGTTAGTGCCCTCGTGGAGTATTGTCGGCAGAAACATGTCCGCTGGATCATTGGCTGCGATGCGAATGCCCAACACACAGTCTGGGGAAGTACAGATGTAAACCAGTATAGCATAAGTATTCTGAACAGAGGCGATGAGCCAACTTTCATAAATGTAAGAATTAATAAATATTAATATTTTAGTTTGTACTTTTATTGTCTTTAACTCGAACAATTGCTAAATAGTTTTGCTAGACTGTTTCGTTTTAGTGGAATGTGAAATGTGTTTTAAGTTAGATTCAGGATTATCTTTTAATTTTATGGGTCATACTTATACTCTGGCCTATTAAAAATGAGAAGAGTAAATTGGTTTTTTATTTTGGGTTTAAGTAACCTTTCAAATTGTTCAAACTTAAAAATATGTATATGAAATTTAAACATTGCTACATGTAAAAAAGAAATGGAATCCAATCGCGGAACTTTATGCATATAATTCAAACTGTATTTCTCTAAGAAATTTAAAATTTCTTGAAAGAACTGCGAAATAAACAATTTAGTTCACGATTGACTGAATAAGTTCATTCGTTCATTTTAATGGCCCGTTCATTTAAACTTTTTCAGAACGAAACGACACAACTCTAGTATCAGCTGTTTTTTTTTCTTTGTGCACCGTGTACACACTGGCAGTTGTTGTTGTTGAAAGGAAAAATAATCTAATAAAAATATAATTAAATAATAATTACTTCAACTGTATGTGACGCCCCGTTTTAAAAAGTATTTAGTGAGCATTACTGCTGTGTAAACTATTACCTATATATATCGGCATACGATTTGTATATACCGGTCATAATTTTAGGCACCGTTTCGAATTTGCATAAATTACATAAAATAGTTTGTTACTAATTTGAATAACTAATGTTTAGTGCGCTGTGACGTCTGCAAGCAAATCCGTTCCACGACTAATGTTGTTTCGAAATGTTCCAGATCTGCAGCTACAGAAGAGGCTTAACTGGATAGTTAGTATGAGGCTGCTATAGAAAGAAGACGTCAATTAAAAGACAACACAAACAGCCATTGACTGCATTTCGCTATAATAGACTCCATAACAAAGGCGCCGGTAAGTCAAATAATAAGATAATTCCATTTAGTGTCAATTGAATTTCAAGCAACAAGTGCATTAAAACTAAATACAACTATTCTTATTCAATTCACATTAAAACGTTGTCCGTGCATAAATTCACAGAACGCAATACACACGATCAGCTGTCTAGCCAAAGAGAGCAAAGTGATAAGAGAACGCGCGCAAGAGAGTGAAGTGTATGTGTGTGTTGTGTGTGGCAGTGCTGCCAGAATTTCCAAGACTAATTTGATTAAAAGTAGCTAGCAAAAGATTAAAACATGATGAGAACTAATTTTTTAAGCTAAGGTTAGCAGTTTAAATGTATAAATCTTGTAACAGCGATATTCAGTTAATATCAAGAGAAACTTTATTGATTTAAGCATATTATATTATAGTTATCTGGCAATCTAAAAAAAGGAAGATTAGCTACAAATTGGCTAAATGGACAGCACTGCTTTGCTGGACTTGCCCTCTCGCTCCAATCTGCGGCTTTGACTCAGTTCAGCACAGTGTTGCCAATTTAGCATATTTCAGGCTAGATCTAGCATTTTTGAAAATGAAAAAGCTTATAAAATTTGCAAATAGCTTATAGCCTGAAATCTAGCATGTTTTAAAATTCATATAGCATATTCTAGCAATTGATGTTTTCGTGACATCAACGAAATATTTCATAGCTTTAAAATATTTCACGGCATAAAAATATCGGATCTTGTTCCTTGTTACGTGAACTTTATTCTTATGATCACAAATTCACGTAACAAAGAACAAGATATCTAATCGGTGGTGTCATCGATATGATTTTGAATTGTGAAATCAAAGTGAAGCTTGCAAAAATGCCAAAAATATTGTAAAAGCAACTATTCCGCGATGCTTGAATGGAAAGTAGTAAATTTAAGGATTGGCTTCGGAAATTGCCAGCTGACGCAACAAAAGCATATTGCTGCTATTGCAAATCAACAATAGCAGCAAAAGTTTTTAATATAAGGCAGCATGCGGCGTCCAAAAAACATTTATCATCAATGGGCACAATCACAAAAATATGTTAGTCTTAAAGCCCAATTTACACGGTCGGTTTCCGACCGACACTTTTTGACCGATGGAAAATGTTGCCATTCAACAAGCACCAAAAAATACCAAAAAGTGTCATTCTCACATGTAAAGGTTGCTTCGATGACAAACCGACGCTCTAAAATTTTGCGTGTTCACACGAGACCGACGATTTATTAACGTAAAGTGTCGGTCGGAAACCGATCGTGTAAATTGGGCTTAATAAAAAAAAGCGCATTCATATGAATGAGGATGGAAATAATGATATGATATGTTAACTAATTTAACTTCAAGAAAAACCTGATGATATTGTATGTTTTTACAACAACAACAAATAAACTAAGCAACAGCATCGATAACCACATATATACACCAAATAACAAACACAGTATAAAAAACCAAAACAAAGCAATATAATATACGAACAATTAAAACACAAAAATCAAATGACATGAAGAAGTAAGCCCGCCAAACACACATACGAAGCGGCAGCCTAACAGCAGCGCATCGGCAGCGGTGACGCTGATGTGTATATTTTTGGGAGCACCTGCAGT